>LOND01008484.1:6363-20607 GCA_014220965.1 Paragonimus kellicotti | reverse complement strand
ACGTTCACTATAGGTAAGTAAGGATGCATATCCTAACAAGCTTTTGGTAAATGATCGTTGAAGAGTTAAAAGCTGCGCACCACGCCACTCTTTTCAAGGTTAGTTTCGGACTGTTTGTGGGGGGTGATAAAAACAACCGATGTGTTTGTTATATTATATTAAGCCATGTTGCAAGGTGGTCATTTTGGCAATTGACACGTGTTGCTTCAGCATGTGGTTTGGCTCTTGATCCTGGCATACCATACCAGTTCCAAATATCACAAGGTGCAAATGCTGCACTTTTGCCCGAACCAGTCGTTTGGTCAGACATCGGTAGGCATACACTACTGATTTTGATAGCTTAGTGTGACGATAATCTGTGTGCTGGCATTGCGAAACTGTGTTTTCTAAACACGTGTGTTATCAACTAATCAACAGTTTGCCTCTGGAATGGACTGGCAGAAGATGTCTAAATGAGATAGAGCCTAAGTGCATGGCTAAGGTTGACTGTACATAGTGTTGTTGTCTCTCAAATGTTTTAAGAAACTACGGAAACATGAGGAAACTAGTCATTGTGACTCAACATGTAGCGAGCGAAATTCTACGGTGACTAGCGTGGTTTTGAACGCTTCATCACCAGGTCAATCTCTTCAAGCTAACCACATATATATACGTTTATTAATAAGAACAAGTAATAGGTGTTGGATCAGATAAATCGTAGTTTCACGGATCTATCGGAATTAACCAAACGATACAAACACAAGACAGATGCTCGGCATTTGTACTGCCACCAACCCCAGCTTAGTAAAGTAGCTTCATTAAGAATGCAGACATTGTACACCATTGTTATTGTCACTAACCTATTTCTGGTGCATTGTCGTCTATGAGATTCATGTGTAAGTCAACAGTTCATGCGTGTATTGCTTAGCGTTGAACACACGGTTGGATATGTTGAAGTGTATTTGGTACATTGGTCATTCTATGTTTGGTACGATGCGAGACGTTGAATTCATCAATGCACGTTCGGTTTGGTTTGATTCCCATTCCGTCATTATTTTGCCTTTACCTGTGTGCACTGAACTATCATGTCGAATTTTGCACCACGACTGTATGTATCAAATATCTGTTTTCTTCTTTTGTAATAACTATCATGACATACGTATAAAGTGGTCTTGCTTGGTATTGCTTGATCTACCTTCACACATCTACACACAATTATTAAAAAGGACACACTTCCAAGGTGGCTGATAGCCAGTTGTGAAATCACTGTTCAATGCGCAATTTTGAGCACCATTTTCTGCTAGATAATTTACATATCCGAATAATTTTCATTCAACGTAAAGACCCACTGTTATTTCAAATTTGTCAACAGTGCCGTATAAAGCTGAATCATTCCGATCACTTTCTCCGACGCTTGTTGAATTCGGGGTATAGTCACATTAACCTGTCCGTCTGAGTAACCGTTCATAGTATTGTTATTTATGCGTTACCGAGTGGAATATCTTAAGTCACCAGAACCCAATCAACATACACTGCTCACAAACGTTTCCCTGATATAAAATATTTACTAACCACACTAATGCAACTCATACTGGACGGCTAATTCTTATTGCCTAATTCCAAGAGGACCTTTCTTTTTTGATATTTGTTGCCCAATGCACATTTAGGAAAGTCATTGTTCAGTACGCATACGACGTGAGACTTTCATTGACCGGTTACTAGTTGTTCTGTTCATGAGTAGGCATGGATACTTCCAAATGAAATACAGATTGAATAACCTCATTCCTACCGCTCTTACATTAACGATGTGCTCGCAATACGGAAAAGCCGTGTAATATCGATTGGAGTCCATGCAAGTTCATTAGAACTCGCTGTTTCCTTCCGGTTAAGGTGAAAGAAAAATAGACGAGACATTTCATCTCTATAATTCCTGAGGACGAAACTGCTCACTGTGATTATTCCTTTATAAGGAACCAACTTGGACTGTGCAAAATAACAGTTTTATCCACTCCAAGCCGTTCAGCGCAAAACTGTGAACCACACACACACACACACACACGATCTCTTGCGCTGAGTTTGGTTAATTTTTCATTGAGAACCTTATGTCGAAATTTTTCCACTATGACTAGACTGCTAATTTGAAAATAACTGGCTGGAACGGCAAGTGTCATAAAGTTAAGGAGCTCGCTTTCTATCGAAATTGAAGATAAACTATGTTTTGTTACTACGTCTTTTCAGGGCCGATCATGTGACATTTGCAATTTACAGAACATTGTGGATACCTGGCCAAACCTTGAGCTGTTACATGAGATCATGAGGATGCTTGTTCTGGTTTCTAAGTTAGAAATTGAAATTCAGTATGGTTAATTTTCCTGATGTTTCTCAGCCGTTTGGATCACAGGTTACGAGACGAATCGATTAGCATAATCCAACTCGACATGTTAGTTATCTTGATAACAATAATAGTAGTTTGGTTCTTTCATATGCATGAGAAATATTGAGGATCCAAGGATATCTACTTGGATCACCAAACTGATGACAGTTCTCGGCGATTAGCAAGTATCTTCTATTTCCACTGTGTGCGGCCTTCAAGTGCTGAAGCGAACCGGCTGCGCAAGATAACATAACAGAACTGCATTTGATCAGAAGAAGATTACGAAACCACGATCGAAGGCTTCCGCTCATGTTGAGCAGCATATAATAACTCATATCGTCTAGAAATCAAGTCTATTTTTTTTACCGTGTTGAGAAATTCCAACTGGCAGTCCAAGCTGGACGTTCACCGAGGAAACCTGATGGCGTGAACTATGAGTTATGAATTCAGTGTTCAGTTTTCTAGTTGTTTTAAATTACTACACGTTTGATTTTGATCCACCTTTCATCTCCATTGTCGTACGAAATAATCTCCGTATACAAAGTGAGTTAATCCGAACATTTCGCTGTCGGATGAGTCATAACGACAGAAGCCTAGACAACACTGTTGAGGTGGTACTTCATTGTAGTTCATCAAACACTAAAGTTAACATTTCAAAACCAATTATGCAGGAGATTATTTAAAATACTTGGAATGTAGGTATCATTTCGCTATGGATATTTTGATATTCAATTGATGTAAAAAAGTCAGAAAATGAAGGGGAAATTCGCAGGCTGGATAAGCGACATGTAGCCAAATATTATTGATATAATTACCATGGCAATCATTTGATTCATTCATTGATTATTCCCGTGAAAGGTTAGTTTAATTAAACAAGTAGAAAGATAGGTTATCTTCAATCATTTCGAGGCAGTTTAGGAGCAAACTAGTAGTTGATTATTGCAGTCGAAGTAAAGCTGCCAAACTAACCTAGTATTATCACTCGGTATCCAGCGTAATGTTTATTCACAAACCGTCAGTATTGAGAACTTGGAAGTAAAACGTGTTTGCCTTCATAATTAAGACAAATTAAGGCACCTTCATGAGCCTTATTTAACTAACATTTTTAGAAACAAGATCCATAAGAGAATGGTAGCTTGGATCAAGCCATAAATGTCCATGTACGGGTGATTCCTTTGATGCATTAGCGGGCTGAACATTTTTTCGAAACTTTCAGATAGAAAAGCTTCAAACGACTTGTCGAGCAACCCATGCAACAGATTGACTGAGTTAACCGTAATGGTGGCTGTTTGGAAGCAAAAGTGAATTGGCCGGAACACTTGGTTGCGTATTCCCAATAATAGTTAGTGATGTTCACATTTTCATGTCCATGACAGCATAAGTGACGAAGTGCTAGTGTCATCCTTTCGGTTGTGATTGGACAACAGTCCACGTTCTACAATTCGGCGATGCGGAAATTCCAGACCCTTTCAAGATTCCTAATTCCTGACTGCTTGTTGAGGTCTTGTACTGATAACGGTCAGTTTCTAAAGAGCGCTTGTTGTCCCGTATCTCACTTGTGAACGCACCATCTGGCAAGTTCCATTGCTAAATCGATTGTGGACCTGCCACCTGCTCTGGTGCCAGCACGACCTCAATATTTCAGCAAACAGCCTAGTGCCTATCGTTTATGTACGAGCAGTTTTGACGTGGGAATGATAAACCCGGTTCTCTGTAGCTCAGTATTTTTACGGCGTCGTGGCGTCTTCGTGGCATTAGCGACCTATGGTTGCAACACCGTGTCAGTAATTACGACGTTCGCCGAAGTTCATTCGGGAATGACGGACTTCTCAGCTAACGATTGTGATCTCTCACTAATCTCACAGAGTTCTTTGGGGTCAAAATACATTTAGCGAAGGCCAACCCAACGTCTGTCACCTCTAGCGATAGATCGGGGTGAAGGTTGGACGCCTTTGCCTTGTTTAAAGATTTTGATGATGCCAACATTCAAACTTGCTTCAGTATGGCGTCGTCGACTCACTGATTGAGATACAACGAATCAGCAGGACGTCTGGTTTAGAACACTGTGTAGCGTGGCAGAAAAATAAACCAATTGCCCTCATCTTATAAGTTGTTAAGTGTACTGACGTGATATTTTTACTTTCGTTCAAATATTTTTACAAGTTTATTCAAAATAAATCGCAATGTTTTTAGATTTGTTGTAATGTGTTCGTCCTTTCACATAACCTATAGCTTCAGCTGTATACAAATATTGTCTCTCAATTTGCTCACTATACATTAACGTCACAGACATTCACTCAATGAAACTGCACCTCATGTACTCCGCCGTTTACGCGCAACATCACGCTGAGCCAATGCTCATTGCTTGATTATAGTTCCTGACAGCTTGGAAAAGTCAGCAATCCAGTGTTTTGAGTTATTCGAACGAAACATTTAGAATGCGCCTCAGCTTGATTTACAGTTGATTGCTGTGTAACCTATAGCTGCCCATTGAAATGGTGAAAACAACGCTTCGTCCTAATCACGAGTGTGCCTGATCAGCCTTAAAATACCGTGTGCGTTCCCCGATAAATGACAATAACAATGAAATCAGTAGTAAGCTTCCAGAAAAGTTGACAAGGTAATTATGTATTATCATATAGCACTGTATTTTTTTCGATGTGATTCAAAATTTCTGTCACTAGTGAATCGTGAGCCTGAATCAGAACGACGACATCTTCTGCAAAGGTCATTTGTAGAGGAAGCAAAAATTTGTTCTCGACATGTCCCCCTAATTGCTTCATTTTTTAATTTTTTTGTGAGAACCTTATGTTCCATGTAGTTACAAAAGAAAAGACGAAGCATGGACTATAGGCCTAGCGATCTACGTGACCATTCACACCACTCAGCTTGAGATATCACTCGCTACTTACGAGTGTCAACCGTCCAGGATTTAACATAGACCGTGAACTGTAGTGGTACACAATTGTGATATGCTTATAGATAAGCATTTAGAACCCGGTATTAAGTGTTTTCCAATATTATGCAAGAGGGCGCACTTAAACTATGAGTGTTCAATATGTCCTAAAAGATTCAGTCTCTCAAGCAGGTTCGAACTGTGAGGTCCGTCTCAACACAAACCACTAACCCTGCATAACTGGAATGAGTAGGACAACAACAGTTTAGTCGTCAAATCACTGACGAAATTTAAGGGTCGAGTTATTTCAAAAAGAATTGCTATACGCAACGTTTTGTTCTTGCTAGGATGTGTCCCGTAGTGTTTCTTTTCGGAAGGGGCTAACTTCGAAGTCTACGGAATGTGCAACAATTAGGAACATTTGTTGGGGAACGTTCAATTTAGACCGAACGAAATCTGTTGCATTTCATCAAAAAAATAATTTCTCACTGACTTTCTCTTACTGCCCGTTGGCCACAACAGTCTATGATGAAAAATGTGATCAGTATTTTGTCGGACTCGAGCGCTCATTTCCTCGCAGTGATGCTTAGTTTAGAAGTGAAACTTAGTTATTACAGATGTGTTGCTTGTGGAAGATTCGCAAATGCATTAGTTTTGTTGGAGAAATTGGAAACAGCTGTTTATTGTAATCTGCTGCCTAAACGATGAGCTAGTCATATGTGCTCACAGCTTCCACATAGAGACAGAGTTTTCAGATATTGTGTTTTTCAAAAGGAATCACATGACTGAAGTTTCGCTCATCTTATTGCTCGTCAGCAGCGATGCGTAACCTCGTCACGTTTGGAAGCTGAATTGCGTTCACACATCTTCGAGACAATCGTGGTGACCACCGTTTCATTACCCAAACCTTAGGCGCTTTATTGCTATCAAACTAAGCGCACTTGTCCGTGACATAATGCCCAGATTATCTGACGCGCTCTGAAGAGATGACACAGTCAGAGTTCTCAATCACTTGTTTGGCAGTGGATGCTTCAGTATTATGGTAAGAAAAATTCCGCCTATGCTCACCGAGAAACCCTGTTTTAAGCTTACATTACACAGCATGGTTTTATTTTATTGATAATGGAAAAAATCCTTATCTATTGGCGACGGGGATTGAAAGCATGAGTAGATTAACATTTGCAACGCGTGTGATTAAACGAGTAAACGACAATAACCCAGCCCTAATCATGCCTTTTATAAACACAGCTATCCGTAATCAGGTGTTGTGATTACTGAAGTTCAAAATCATATATATAAATCTGTTGACTCTGTTAATAAGTGGGTTTTTAGTAGTTGCTGCGTTACTCGAAGTCTCTGTGTTCATACTCACAGACGTTGTATAACATGTGGCAGAGGCTCACAGGACAGCAAGCTCGCTTCATGACTTGTAGTTGGATAAGTGAAATGCCCTAATAACTGTCGCTAGCACAGTTGGAATTTACTTCTGAGTGCAAACTCAACGTACAGTCGAACATCGATTGTTTTCTGTTTATCTATCAACATGCTCTCTAGTCATTATCACCCTATAAGTATCGTCACCAGTCTGAGCAATCCGGCTTCTATGCATCACGGATGGTTCTGCCACCAAGTGGAACTAATGTGATGATAACAGTAATGCAGTGCCGGTTTTGATTGAGATTGAGTTAAACGTTCAGTACGAATGTGTTTCCACGACTCCTCAATGCTAGAAAAGTTCCCAACCGACACGGAGTGAATTCAGCATGAGGATCAGTATAAAAATTGTTTCTATTGATAAAATGAAAAAATACAGAGGAAAAACTGGGAACTGTTAGATCACCCCCAATGAAAACCAAGCGTCGGGAAAACACGGAGAAGATCAGCGTCATCGTCCATAATAAACCGAATTGCACGAACGAACAACCAGTCAAACAAATATTTGATGACAAAGAGAAAGAAATGATTTTTCAAAATGTGCTGATAATCAAGATACTTATCAAAATACTTCTTATAGTCTGATACTATTCAACATGTGCTAGGTTGAATTTTAATTTGAAGGTGCGGGAAGGGACTATATCTTTACTTTATATAACTCAAAAATCGCGCAAATAAATCGGCGAACCGAACGTTCATCAGTAAACAATAGCCTAGTCGTATAATTAATGAGCCTATGTGATCAAGTGCTTTAGAGATACCAAGCAAATGGATGGACTGTGAACCGAGTGTTATATTTTATAGGTCGTGCAGTTTATTTATTCTGGGAATGTGTAAACGAAGTCGGTGTATAAACGTCTAGCATTTCTGCGGAGTGCTCACATTCAGAAGCGTTATCTACACGTCACGCATCGAAACCGTCGATAGAAGCGGAAAGTGTCATGAATCGAATCCAGTGGTTATAGTTCAGCCCATCGGTGGCTCCTATGTCGGACATTGGTGTTTTAGTCAAACGCTCACCAGTGGCCAACACATAACTCAAATCAGAAATTCACATTGATGGCAACGAAATTTTCTTCAGATTGCCAAGTGTGAATAACTTACAAAGCCTAGAAACTGGATCGTCCATTGTGTCCAAGACAAAAACAGCAGAACGACTAACCTAAAGAGAAGCAAGTTTCCAGTACACAGCTAATCAACTTTGAATGCAAACAAGGTAAATGCAGTGGAACTTTCAATCGAGCCTACAATCCGCACATCCCATTGAAGTTTTAATCTTTGCTTTTCTGACTACATCACCTGCGCTGACCTTTACTTGGATAAACAAAACGAGATTCTACTGGTTACTGCACTTCTCGACGGTGTTGTTCCAAAGTAAAGCGACTCTGGAAACGTAGCTAATTACTTCTATTTATTCAACAGTTGTGAGAAAGGGAGAATGTTTCATTGTGATTAGGTAATATAACTTACGCGTGTTATTGATGCTTCCACCCTATTTTTCATCGGAAGATTTTCTGTCAACATGTTCAAGCCTGTGGTATAATCAACAAAATCTTGAATACAGGACTCAGTTAGCAACTCGTCTATTTTTTGCTCACTCCGGATTATACAACCACCTTAACTTTCTCGATTGCGACGTACCTGACAGCAACTAATCTTACAAAGATTTTGAAACATGCGGTTCAGCAGACCACTTGACATAGTGTATCACGGAGTACAGTAATACTAACCTTATCACAATCTTCACAATTTAACTGGAAATTCCTCATCTACAGTAAATTTCGAAACAACTCACGGCTTTGTACAAGAATTTATGATAGAACCGAGATTTTCATCAACCTAACCTCCCAATATCAGTCCTATTACAATCCTCCACTTACCCTGAATAAAGGCTTACTTGTTCTCTCTCCGTCTGCCGAACACCGTTGACAGTGACCAGCACTACAACTATTTCTAATTCAACCAATTCCTGCTCATTGCTAACCGCGGTGGTGTCGGATCTATTACAGTGTAACGTGGTAACAATTTAACTGCAACCACTTCCTGTTGTTTTCACAGGACTAACCCCCAAGTGGGCGCCGTGAGACCAACTTTCATTCTGATCAGAATAAACTAATGTAACATTATGTGTTTCCAATACGTGTTTCCAGCAAACTCCAGTCAATTGGTTAGTATCCACATATCAATAAAAAGCCTCAGACATTTTCGTAAATTTTCTACATTGGTGACTGAAGTAGAGAATAACGGAACTCAATAGTTTTATTCCCATCACAAAACAAACAGCTACTGTAAACTATCTGAGCCACAACTACATTCTTCCTCTTCATTATTGTCATCTAACCGGATATTTCTTCTTCTGGGCCGAACATCCTTACAGGATCAATTATCAAGACTTTGCCATCGTCATTCGGCAGCTCCCCGAATTGACCGTTTTCAATACCTGTCTTGGTTAGGATCACACTTATTAATTCTGCGGAAACGTTCTCAACTATTCTGACAACTCAGCTCACTCACGGCATATCCATGATAACAGTCTGGCCGCTATTGGCATGATAACAAAGATCTAGTTTAGATACGCCGCGCAGTTCATCTGACTTAAGTTACTCCAACGCTTCCTAATTCTATTCAAGGAAATCTCATCCCTTCAGGAGAACCGGTGGGATTGGAGTTGTTTTTTATTACATCCCCCAGCATTGAACGTACGGCCTCGTATTGCTAACCAAATTAAATTAAAATATTTTTTGTCCGTTGTATCTCCTTCTCGTTCAGGTAGTGTAAAACTTGTTTCAGCGGCTACTGGCGTCTTGCCTCAGCAACCGTACACCAGATAAATCAATCTTACTCTGTCCGTACAAATTAAGTCTCGCAAAACACGATGGAATTGGTTGGTGGAGCGTCAGCACTATGTCACCCCTCACGGAAAGTTGTTTACATCTAAGTTAACTAAGTAGCACCAGCAGACATTGTCTTGGAACCCATACATAAAACGACATTTCATGTGACTAACTTGAGCAGTTTTCTGTTTTCAACAAGAGTTAATTAGTTAGTAAACAGCGTTTGTTTTTTCAGCACAGTTTTAGACAGAACCAGGGATACTCAAACATACCTCATGATTATCTTTGTTTCATACTTTGCTATCAAGAACTCTGGTTGTGATTCGACCGATCGCCAGTGTAACAGTTTCTCAGCATACTTTAGTTTAATTTCCACCTTCCGTTGGAAAGGATTTGGCTGGAACTCTGTTCACTTAACTGCACAGTTAGACATCCGATTTATATTATTTGTCACGGTTGATGGCGTTGTCTCCGTTTTATGAGACAATGATTCAAATAAAATAGAGAACTAACAGTCGTCTGGTAGGCGTAAATAAATCGGTGGATCGGATGTCTAAGACTAAAATCCTCAACGTAGTTTGTCCCACATTCTATCAGTAACGGGCAATGCTACAGTGCGTTAGACTTTCCTGGGCTTTAAACAAACTCTCAATAGAACTTCGTGTTACAAACTCAAAAACACAAGCAATATCCAACAGGGAAAAATGTCCGCTAGATTAACGAAAAGAGAAAGTTGTTTGTGTCTGTAGAATGAACTGGTATTCAAAGACAGCAAACAAAGTTGATGATTTACCCAAACTAAAAGTGCAACCAATAAGAACTGGGAGAAAAATCGTTGTCACCTTCAATGGTACCTTAACAGCTGAAACCATAAAATGTCAATCGGTCAGTTATCCGAAGTCCGTAAAAGAATTAAGTCGGTCCAAAATAAAATTAGAAGCAGGGTATCAGTTACACATACCCGGAAGACTAATTGGAGGAAAAGGAATATTAGTTTTCATTGCTCTCATTGTCAGAGCACACGTCGAATGCCTGTCAAATTCTCCAGATTTGTGTGAAGTTATTTCGGTGGTATACAACAGCTATTTTAAATTTTCACATGTGATAATTTGTTCACGAAACATTTCCTTCATTTTGATATTAATATAATCGCAGAGGTTTTCGCCGAAGGGAATGTAATCTGTCAACTCAAGATTGGTCCGTGTTCATCCGTACTGAATGGTTGCAAACAATTTAATGATCAACTGTGGAGAATTTTCTTGGTTAGGAACTATCTGTTCATTGTGTTCTTCTACGGTTTCCGTGAGTTATTCGAAGTCAAGCAGAATCCTTTGTTTATGTCTTACGATATTTCCGATTGAATTTGCGCATGTGTAAATACGTTTGCTACAGAATTGAATGAACTGATACTCCATCAATCTGCACGGCGAGGCCTGACAGAATCATCTCGCGAGAACTAGTGATTTGGACTGAGTGGCTCAGTGCAAAGAGTAAGAATTCATGGCCTCATAGAAACTTGGTAACAACCGGTATTGTTGTATAATAATAACCAGTTCTCCCTGGAAAATAGGTTGTGTTGGACTATATAAACTAGTTGCTAATCTGCTGATGTTTAATCATCGCCACAGTAGAACAATAAGGCAAATTGGCTAATTTTGCTTAAACAGGAACTGGTGTTATATTCGATCTATTAATTACAATAGGTGAGACATACGTCAAAGGCGTTTGATATATGAAACGAATGCAAGCTACCAGATGGGTCAGCTGAAACCTAATGTACGGCTCCATTGGAATTGTCTCTGTTTGCAGTCGCAAACTGATGCAAGATTGTTTGATCGTAGACTCGTCGACACACATCAGGACAAACAACAAATAACTCACTTACTAACGTTCAAGTATCTCAACAATGTTCTGATCATATTCGTGAGTTGCTTCTGACGCACAGTCAGCTACTGCAACTTCCACGTCTAAGACGTGGTATTCTGTTCGATTATCTGATAATCCAATATTCCTTTTAACTAAAACTGTCCTAACAAGTCACAGTCGCACTTCCATATTCTTACATAGTTTCCATATAAGCAAAAAGCCATTATAAACTGGAACAATACAATGGCTCACTGTATTAAATGAAAATAGTTTACGTTCTATCTGAGAGTCCAGTTTTTCATGCCAGTTTTACAATACGAACTGTGATTTGTGAACCAATATATCCTGACTTCATAGGAGAAAAGGTTGCATCCATATAGCCAACGATAACTAGCGCAAGTTTCATATGTTCAGTAGTCATTTTGCTTTGAAGTTCAGTAGAACCACACAATCGCTTTCTCGGTTGTCGTCACTCACCGAGTATACGTATTCAGTAAACCTCGACCACACATTCTGCCACAATGATGACCAATGCGGAAATCGGTAGACAACAGCTCAGTTGTGAGTTAGGTTTGTCGTTTACCTTTGGCTGAGTAAGCCCCAAAAGGTTATTTGGATTTAAAGGTCACTCGCCGGAACTGCACAGAACCTCAGTCTGCAGCAAGTCCTAGGATAATGTCGTGTAACTGGCATATGTAGTATTTCGATAGATCATTGGATTCCGGTGAGCTTAAAGCAGGCGGCACATCTGAGTCAAAACTGAGTTGTTATCATTCATATGCGCAGTGACTATTGAAGTGATATACGGCTTAGGTACTGAGAGTTCATAGAACCACAGATCGGGGTCTTAACGGACAATCTTTATTACAAACTAACAGTGCCCGTCCTAAACTCACGGTGGTATGTGCAGTGGATGGAATGAAATTCTAACTCATGTCGATATTCTCATTGCACAGTGGGTCGATGAATCGGTTTAGGCGTAGCCAATGTGATCATGTCAGTACATGAATTTAACTCAACTTAACTCAATGTAAGATAAGCGTGTTGTGGTGTGAGTATCGTTCAACAGAGCTTCCGCGTCTGCACATTTGACAGCTCTGTATGAGACGTAGAAGTGCTCGAGAGGACTGTAGGTGGAACTAGAAGCCTCGGACGCTTGCGAGCTCCTGAAGTGAAATCTAACTCGAAAACAATAAAAATAGTAGGGTATCCAAGAACTTATTGCTTGTCGACCTACCTTTCAAAGGAACTACTGTAATGTTGCAGATAGCTCAATGAATGGCCCCTGTTCGTTGAACGGGAATAAGACATAACCAGAAACACATGCCACGACTGGCCACAATCCGAGGAGATTATCCTACTGTCGCCAAACCACACTGCATATAACAACTTTCACATAACATTGGGGAAAGATAAAGGCCAGAGTCGACAGATCACCAGCTTCAAGGTAGCGGGAACATATATTTCTGCGGGGTTGAGTGTAATTCTCACAACCTGATATTGTAACAATGGATAACTGAGTACTCAGTTTGATCGATTGGACGATTCTTCCTATAAGCTGAGTCAGTTATGGAGTTGACATCAGTCGTCACAATCACAGTACGTCATCACAAACCGCAGTTCTCAAAATTTCCCGTCCCCGTCACGATAAGCCGGGTTTAACTTGTGTTCAAAAACGATTCAATTTAGGCTTTTGGTTGGTTTGGGCGTAAGCTACAATGAGTGTTAGTTATATCGGCGGTCATAAAAACTGAATTTTTCATGGCGCTGGTGAAAAATGTACAAACCAATAAATATCTCATATCACAAATCGGCGAGAACCAAGAAGAAACGATCAAAACTGATTAAAAATGGAAAAAAATAAATTTACTGAAACGCCCTGTCGCAAATTGCAAGCATTAGGTTCGGGACGTTTGAGATATAACCACAGAATGAAATCCGGACACACGTTTGAAATTTTCAGGCAAATAATCCAGACTACTACTTTCAAGGAAAGCAGAAAGAAGTAAGTAAGAACGAGATTCCCCACCTTCAAGCACGGTCGACTTCATGTTGCAAAAGTCCTAGGCGAAGCAAATCGGCCAAACGCTTTCGATATAATTTCATCTTGTTGCGGGTATCAAATAGACTTTCGCGTGCAACTCATCAGCTTATCGAATATAGTATAGAAGTCGTAACCAAAATTTTCCCCCTTCACCACAATTGATTCAATTTGAAATAGTTCCGATATTTTGAATTTGGTTACAGGCGTCGAATGCGAAACGAATTTCATTATTATGGTGCGTTTCTGAATCACAATTGACTATTTCTGTCGCAAGGAAATGGTCAAGTACCTTGATGCGTACGAATAATAACCTGGCAAACCTCTGTGCACATTATCAAGTGCACAATAGGGAGCATGAGACGGCAACACCAAAAATAGCAGATAAATTAGAAACTGAACAAACAAGGAACTTATACAGCTGCTCGATTTGCTACCCAGTAGTTAGTACCGTTTCCATGACAGTCCTAACCTAACAACCGGACTTTGCGCCTCATGTAGAAGTGGTCACCAACAATCCAGTGCAATGATCTCGATATATCAGAACAGCCGGTGCTTATCAGTAGCGTGAACAGCTGTGAATGCTCTCGATGGGTCAATCTGGAGATGGCTGTCCGGGAGATGACAAGCGATCACTGATGCCGATGGTCCGTGCGGTGGCTGATGTGTTCAACTACGACATTTGGTTTGTGTTCACGCAACATGGTTCTCCATCCATGATGGGATGAGAAACCTCAGCCGCCGTGTTGTCATGCTAATGTAGTCGACCTGGCATCTTAGTGAAAACAGATGGATGATATGGCATCTGGCGAACGAAGAT
>LOND01008476.1:0-11439 GCA_014220965.1 Paragonimus kellicotti | reverse complement strand
TGCAGCCTCTGGAGCTTCTTTGGTTGTTGCTTGAGTTGTTCGTTACTAGTGTTTCGAATCTGTGAATATTTTTCATTATCATGGAGACTGTGTGAGTCCGTATAGGTCCCACGCGGCTCCTAACCTCTTAGGGGTTTTGATAGTTCTACTGCATATAATTGGTTTGGCTTGCTTAGTTTTGGCGAGGAACAGAGAACTTTTGCACACTGGTTCACTCAGCACCTTCTTGTTCCCCTCCCAGTGGTCATTTGTTGAGGTGCAGTTTTGTGGTTTAAAAAACAGAATCCAGGAAATCTCTCATAAACCCCAAGTCTGCCCAGTTGAAGTCCCATCGAGTGACGCCTTCAAGTTGGTGGAGTTACGCTGTGTGAACGCATTGAAATTGGAAGACACCATTGCAACGAAGTGCAAACGGCGCAGAAACCGGCCGACGACTGACCATACGGGGTTCATTTGTCAGAATTCAGACTAACTGGGAAGACGGGCGACCGCATCGCCACCTGGTTGATTGGTCCACGTGCTCATGCCGATAAAGTTGGAGGGATACATCATAGAAAGCTAGGCAAATTCCGTACTCCGCATTGCGGCTCATGGTGACAAACGAAACATCTATGAGATTGAAGTCGACTATCAGTAACACATGACAGAAAACGCAAATCTACCTGCATGTTTGCGAGACTCTATAATAGGTATACTTGTCACTGAGGCAGTTGGGTATACGGTAGATAATGACCACTAGAAAAGCTCGCTTTGCTGAAAGCTGAACCGCAGCCCACACTGCTTCCTGTACTCTATCAAAGATGCTGACGTGTAGGGTACTAGCCTGGAGCTGGTGATAAATACAGAAGTCGATACTGTCACCGACGTTCAATTTGCGATTGTTTTGCAGGACTTACCTTCCTTGAGTCCCAATTTCACTATGAACGATAACTTCGTGCAGATATGTTTTGGCAACTCCAATCACCATGAGGTCACTATCTTTACAAACTTGAAGCATTGCGGGAGCTTGATTTCCAGTTTTTGCTTGTTCGTATATTGACACTTCCGCGACTGAACTACCATATGGCCACCAGATGACAGACCAGTGGGGGCGCTATGGACGCCGGTTAACTGTATGGATGCTACGGTAGGTGGTTAAGTTGCGGAGTAACGGACGACGGACTCTTCTAAGGGGGTCTAACGGAGAATGATATTTATCATATACTTATCAGATACCTATATGAGGCCAGCTCCAATGGAGCTGGAACGAGTATCTTTTATGACGCACTCTCGTAGTTGGTAGTCACTACTGTGATCGTTGCAACATCGACCGGTTTCAATCGCAACATCTGTCTCGTTATGGATTCATTCTGACGCAATACATGTCTTTCAGTCGGTTGTCGGCATCGACGCAAGTGTGAATCAGCTGGTGTTGTTCCCCTAACAAAGAATCACTTCCCCAAAACCCTGTCCACTATGCTTCCACACAGTGTTGTAACGCTCAAAATCCCGGGTTTGTGCATGTGGATTAGGTTGGAAGGGTGTGGTAAACTGGCTACACCACTAAGTACAACGCCGTCGATATTTATCGTTAAGATTGAACTACCGTTGGGACAACTTATGATTAGAGTTCCTGAGTCGGTTTTACTCAAGAGCCCCTGGTACTACACTACGAGCCCTGATATTCAACAGCAATGCAGGGGAAGATGACGGATGGCCTCTGACTTATTTCGGGATATCCTGCCGAATACGAAGTCGAAATAAAGTCTCGCAGAGCCGCCGCTGACGATAGTAGTTTCTCCGTGTCGGACTCTGAACCCAGTGCTACATTAACTGGACGAGGACTTATCGCGAAGCAAACATCACGGCCTGTTGCGGACCTCCTGATTCCCGTCGGACTCAGATTGCGAATAGGCGGTTTTTCACATACACCGTCGCGCATTGTGTTTTTCACGCTCTGGTAATCACGTTGAATCGGCCTCCAGCACACCAAAGATGACTGTCGAGGTACTTAGAGCAACACTACTGATTTCACCTGGAGTCGCCGTGGTTTTACTGGAGTCCGCTGAGTTCTGTGTCTGAAGTAACTGTGATGACTGGAAGCAAATCCGTTTATACCACCCTTACCTTTGGCGTATGTTTCTTCAGTGCCTTCTCCCTTCTTCTTTTGCCGAAGTTACATCTACTCGCGCGAGCTTTCTCAGACATGCCACCTGGTTGTAAAAAGTAGGTGAGATAATCGCGGTGACGGGTAGTTGGGCTCAGTTTCCAACGATTTCTACCCTGTCCTTGATTCGACCACCAGTCGTTCCACTTTTGGCCACGTTCGTTGAGGGTATCTCCTTTTCACTCTTATCGAAAATGCCTAGTACAGTGGAAAGACACTGCTTAGAAATAAAATGGATGAAATAGGAGGGGTCGTGATTAAGCGTCTTATGTGATTTGGATGACACGATTTTATCGCACTTACAGTGAAATAACTGTTCATATATTAGACATTGGAGAACAGGGTAGCCGGCACTTACTGCCTTGGAGCAGCTACCGCAGAGTTCCGCTGTAGACTACGTAGAGAGTACCGTATCGAAACCTACGAAAGTAATTGATACTTACAAGTAGACATACACCAACCAACTTTACCGACCGACTCCAGATAATGATAAGAAAAGTAGGCAACATTGAGGGCATTGTGCATAAATGGATGTGAGCACGAGGTGGGTGGCTGATCCAAAAGATTTGAAACGGCGACCTTCGGTTGGTGCACTTCCCTATATGTTTCGTATGGCAGACGCAATTGGACGACTTCTAATCCTTTCACGATATTTGTCATGTTTCATGTGAGCGGTGTATGATGAACTTGTCGCTCTACCTTCCCGCGCCAAAAACACGAATTAACCACCGTGACCTTCACTGGTTTCCAGCACCCCGTGCGCCGGCGGCGGATGCCGGATTTCGAATTTCACCATCGTACGTATCAGCTGTTCGCGTTCATGTCCATTGGGTTCGTGTAGTGACCGAATGAGGTGCTCCAGGACTCAAGTAAATTTGGTAACTTCCTGGCAATATGGTGATGGACATGTAATATAAGAATTATACTGTATTGCCTACGCTCTCTCCTGAAGGCAGGCAGATCGTGCTTAACGAGATGATTCACTGTGATGTTCCTCACGAAGTGCGTATCGCACCTCCAAATTCTGAAGAGCCGTCTCAAGTGTGGAGCGACCCCACCACTAACCTTTCCCTTGAGACACCAGACAGATACATGTACCTGAATAGGACTATCTTGACAACTTTCAATATTGCTGAGTAAATATTAGCGAGGACATGAAAAGCGCATGCTGTCTTTGTCAATGTGCGCCGTCCACGACGTTAAAAGAACAACCGGCGATGTTAAGGCGGAGGGTATATAATATTTGTGTTCTTGAGTTTAGCCTGCCGTCAGGAAATGTGGCATGTTTGCGACAAAAGTAACAGGAATGTTACTGGGTGAGTCCACCTCTGTTTTTGCGGACTAGCCCGCATCAGTTTGGACGATCATGTGAGTGATCCCGCCATTACCAGCACGTTAGTCGGAACTCTCAAGCAATGCAATTTTTGATTGTCTAGGTAGGTTACACAGTCGTAAATGTTCGGATCACGTGCTTCGCGTGCCAGCCGAGCGTTTACCACAACACACACTCCACTAGAATCGCTAAAAATTCCTTAAACTTGCGCGATGACCAAGCAACGAAGTGGTCGCGAAAGGAAGTGGCCCGCGGCGCAAAATTGGTGTATCGCCCAAATTGTTCGGGACTTCGTGATCACCCGAATCGCCAGTTTGAAGTGCGGACCCAAAATGGCAGTGTGTCACGTTGGTGTGCTTGCACTAGTAGCGCTCCCAGCTTCTCCTCTCAGCCTCGTTTTGTCGATTTTTATCCCTGATAAGGTCCTCTTTATCACTGTTGAGAGGAGCCGTGCTGTTAGCCACAATAGACCTTGGCCGGTCTCATGGCCGTTATGAGTTACATTAATGAACTCATTTCTGGTACTAGGAAGGAAGGCGGGATGATATCGGGTGACTTGACTGTTCCGGAAATTACCGATAGTATGGACTTACTACCTAATGACCGTAATTTCGGTCTGAAGTTATTTGATTCGTTCAATGATTTTACTGTACACCACAATGAGCAATCAATGAAAAAATTCAGGGAAAGCCATCAGAGGTACAATCTCGACATGGTAAATCACGCTTAGTTGCGCTGTCGAAACCTGGATGGGAAAGGTGATCATGCAGTGACTACAGCAGGGGATTACCCTGATGTTCGACCACTGTGATCCGAAAAGTGTTGGGAGCTATGGAAATGTAGGTTTTGAGGAGGTTTATAGGCCTGCGCACGTTTTATACTTGGAACGGTCTGAACAAACCGCCAGGCGGCCGCGAACAGAAGAAAACATGGCTAACATCAATGAGAGATTTGCGTTACTAACTGGAACGCCGAAAAGAAACGATGCACCCTGGTTCATCTCCGTAAGTCGGTAGTTGGTTGCTGTACGGTACAACGCCTGACCAAGATACAACGTAGACGCTAGTAACATAAATCATAAGAACCACTGGGGGAATAGAAATGAAACAATTAGAGAGGAGCGCATGACAGATATTGCGTTCAATGAGAACCATTAAAAATGGCCGTACCCAGTCGCAAACCAGTGTTAGTGAGGGGATGAGACGGAACCTTGTGGTGAACTCAGTCATGATACAAAAAGATGTGAGGACGGCGGAAACTTCTAAGGAGTATCTCTGCTGATACCCGGATGATGGCTGAATGCTACTGACAACTTCTGCAGACCACGAAATGCGGAACGGCCTTTACTGCCAAGTAAGCAGGGGATTCCCGGCGACTAGACATTCGCGAACAATGAGCGGTAATACTACCAGAGCGTGGCGGATTCAACTTAAGTATACGGGCCTTCTACGAAATGCTGCTTGAGCTGCTCGACGGTATTATCTCAATGCGTAGAAGACCGGTCTAACATAACCACAGGAGCGGTTCATGGAGCGCCTTTGTCTTCCGCGCGTACCCGCTAATTTGCAGATGAAGTGGTGTTCACACGGGCAGAACAGATTCGCGAATATCCTAACGAGTTGCGGAAATTTTCGGTACAACTGAAGACGCAACGACTTGGTCAACTTGATGAACTCCGTTCGAAATTCAACGTCGTCAGCCCTTGAACTTCTACTACTGGGCCATTACGATGACCCGGTATTCTCGCTCAGGATGTTGCTGCAAATGGAGCCCGAAGCCTATTTTTTAGCGGAACGTTGCTTATCTGAGCTCATCAACCGACGTTATTTGCATAACCGATCGGCTTGCCCTGGTCCTGATTACCGAATACATCGTATGTTTATAGGTATGTCTATTCACTGCCCTCAATAACATGTCTTTTGTTCCAGACTGAAGATAGTTGACAAAACGTCGAAAGATTGTAACATGTTTTCCTTCTGTCGCGACGAACCGTGTTACCCGCCACAGAAAGGTTCGAGATACCCCAAAATTAACGAAGTAACAGTGGCTTTCAATCACGCCTTCATGCAGACTGAGGCTCTGTTTCTGTCATCACCTTGAGCAGGAGGCATCCTGGAGAGAGGGACCTTATTCGAGAGCCGTAAAGACCTGCCCACCACTGGTCACCGGTCTCAAGTAGACTGAAAACGCCGTGCTTCGCCCTGCTGCTTTGTGGGTTGGGTCCTTTAGAATTAGTGGTATCATGTGATATGTCCCGATTCCCTTAGAGAACACATTATCTTCTAATGTGAGGACAACCGAGAAGTAAGATATCTCATACTCGCAATTTGTGAACGAACATCAATTTTGATATAGTCAGCTGTATGTGAATTGCCATAGGATCATAACTGTTGCCAGGATGTCGGCAGCTGGCTTCCGTGCGTGTGTCACACCGTTTCACCGAATCAATTTGTTTCATTTTTCCCTCTTTTGCCAATCAGTTGTTTAATTGGAGACCGCCCAATCCCGTTCTTAGACACTCATCGGTTACTTGCCCGATTTGTCGCTCACGATGGAATTCATGACCAGAATGATAGTGTGTCGGACGACAAAGTTTGTGCCTGATACGGCACAAAGCCCTACTCGTTACCAGAACAGAATTTAAGCATGCCACCTTCAATGTTCGAAATTTTTTTCGGATGGGTCTCCAGGCGGCTCTTGCACGCACCTTGAAGACCACCATCGTCGGCATCTGTTGTTTTGTTTAATCGCGGATTCAGCATTCCGGCTCAGTGCTCCAACGTCGTTCTCCATCAGCAGCTCCCATCGCACATACACAGTGTGCGGTTGTCTGTTGACCCTGCAGTTTAAGCTGCGGGACAAGCCGGCACCAAAATCGACTCGATGAGAAAATTTATTGCTCGACTGTATGCTCATCAACAGTCGTCTTCGCGCCGTCAGACTCATGGGTTTGAACATCATTGTTCCGTAATATATCGACAGGCAAAGGCACACCGAGGTGACTTACATTTTGATAGGCAGCATGGGAACAAGTGTATTGACATATTTGCAACAAATTCTTTTGAAATGTGTCAAATTTGCGCTCATAGGAATAACAGTGAATAACATGCAGTTCGGCTAACAGCGTCACTCCCTGTAGTGTAGGCCCACATTCGTTGCAGCAGTTTATGAGGCATCAGTAAGACGTTTTGACCATCACGTCCAATTGGTACTGAAGACGTTAACTCGAACTGGGCGCCATTTCGACTGAGTGCGCAATGCATTGCACATAGCTGACTGTGCAACTTTTCGAAAAACATCGCATGTAGTTGTTCCCTTGGTTGGTACTGCCTTTGATGTCAGCGCAACCGTTTGTTTCAAGTTAACGGGATTTCCATTTTCGAGGACATTTTAATCTTTCAAAAGTTGCGCCGCAGAAGGTTACTAGTGTCAGTTTTTTCTGTTCCCCTAAGGAACTTACAATTGCCGTTAGTTCCAGAATAGGCTCGAGTGGAATTCTTTTCCCTTTTCTAGCTTAACTATGAAAACAAGATTTTCAGTTTTCTTTGCGACGTTTCATGGAGTATTGTGCTTGCGTTTTATTTGTTCTTGCATGAAATCTACGTCAATTGCCCCCTGCATAAATGCACACAGTGTTCAAACTGCTTCGAGCTAACTGAACATCTCATGAGCGCGTTCCGCCACCTTGGTGCATATGCTGAGTCGGAATTGCTTATGTTAGGCTACTTGTTGACTACGTTGTTAGCTGGTTTTCCATGCTTGTATCTTTATATCGAGCCACTCTTCTGTAAAATTGGCGAGCCCGTATAGTGACTCTTGTTACAGGTGTGGGCGAAGCTGTGTTCATTCCGTATTCTCGTTTTCATCAGTCCTCCCTGGAAGGTTTTGAGTTTTTTCTTTTTTCCTCTTTATTCTGATGTCTTTTGACAGTGAACAGAAATAAACTGCCACAAAGAATGCTGTCATGATTAAACTTCCTGCACTTGGTAATGATGACCTTAGGCTGTAGATTGCACAGATCCAGGATATTTTCAGAACGTCGGCAAATCCACTCATAACACACCCTATATAACTGTGCCGTCCCGTGTTATCCCTAGACTGTCGCTGTAGAAGTCGCGGCTATAATTTGCGAGCGTCCGGCCGAGGATCCGCACAATGCCATTAAATCGGTCATCACTAAGATGATAGCGGCTTATGACAAGGACAACCACCGCAGGCATCTTTTTGGCTTTAACTGCGAGGAAGCACTCCCTCGCACTGGGCTCGTCACATGATCCAACTGTCAAAAATGTAGACTGTCTACTACCCGCTGTTGTGTGACATGTGGTTTCAGATCCTTCCTTGTGAGCGTCGTCGTACGTTGGCTGTTCCAGAGAAGGACACGTGCCTCGGTGAACTAGCAGAGTTAGCTGATCAGCAACATTCCCATAATATCGTTACTCTAGATGAGTAAAATTCACAAACACCCTTACAGCTGGCCATTTTATCTAAGCCGCTAACATAGAACGATCACCAGCGCTGTCAAAGTCCCGCACACGAAGTCAGTCGAGCGCTATACAGTTCGATAACAGTGTTTCATATTGCCATTGCCGGTTCGAAACGCTTGCCCGCCGCTGCATTTAAACTTGTAGGTTCTGCATTGTGCAAACCGGATGGGAAATGACCAAGCTGGTTAGTGGTGGGGACGGCAACCTCTGGTCCGTAGATATGCTGTCTGTGTTACGTATTCGACCGTCCACCGTCATTCAATTTTCTTACTGGTACGGACGATGAGGTGAGTGTTATTTCAGCCATTGATGGAAAACGTGATCTCAAACCGATGCGGTACACCTTGTAGTCCAATAACCGCATCGCAGTACATACCTATTGGGAGTGACTATTCACCCCCGACCTTGGCCTCTGTTGACAACCTCATCGATTCTTCATCGTCGCAGATGTACGGCATTTGAAAAGTGGCGGGACTTTTCTCAGTTCTTTTGCACTGGTGATGGATGTAGAAAGCTGGAACTTGCTGGATAACACGTTCACATCTCATGTTCGAGGAGGATCACATCAATTAATTCACTGCGATTTGTTACGCATGTAGTGCCGTGACTGACCTTAAAAATCTACTTGCTTAATATTTGATTGTCTATTTTTCCGGGCTGATTTTGGCCGTCAGAGAACGCCTTTATATCGGTAAGACATGGCGTGCTAATATTTGTATTGTGTCCCTACTCGGGCTACCAGCTTTGTGCATCTGAAGCTGCGGGATCGTGCTTTCGATCACTAGTTTTCAGTACAATGTTTGACCTCACCAGATGACAGTTTCGCAATTCTGCATCCACAGTTTTCACGCTTCAGCAATCCGTCAGGCTCACTGCCACAAGTAGAACACCACGTTTTCCATCAACGTGCCACCAAAAGCCCACCTATCATTGCACGTTCCCAGAGGTTACCACCAAATAAACGCAATACAGCCAGAAAAAAATTCGAGAACCTTCTAAACTAGTGACTGTTCAGCCCTCCAGTGGCCCGTGGTTTTCATTCCCGCATATGATATCCGAACCCTTATCAGACGAACAAAGTTCGCGAACCAACTATCATGCCCTGAACGACAATTATTCAGCTCCCCAGGTTCACGAACTTCTCATCGGTCTCCACTACCTGACTATCTTCATAAAGACAGATTTGGTTCCGTCGTAAAACTGAATCCCCGTTGCCCCAGAAGATGAAACGAAGACAGCTATCACCACCACATTTTGACTGCACCAGCATTTTTATGGAATCTGGTTTGCAATATGTTACTCAACCCTTTCAAGTGTCCATGGATCAGGCCTTTCGTAGTCTGAGTTCTAGGTTTGCCTATATTGACAACATCCTCTTAGCAAGGAAGGATGCACAGCAGCACTGGTCACCTCTCCATGCAGTTTGGAGAATTTTCGATCTGTCATGGTCTGCATAAATTTTCTAAAGCACCGAGGCACCCCTGACGGCATCTAGGCTGTACCAGAGAGAATCGCCGCTCTCAAAGTTTATCCGCCGCAACCCTAGAAAAGACTCCACTGCTTTCTAAGCATGAGTGATTACTTGGATTAGGCCAAATTGCAAAGAATTCTGAACTCTGGCAGAAACAGCATGCGCAAGTGCAGCAAGCATCCCACCAGATGAGCCAAGATACCACGCCGGAAGCCTGAGAATTTTACATTATTCATCGCTATCGTTTCATCAAACGCTGTTTGGAGTTGTTGGAATATTTTTCTTGACACCCCCAAGACAGGAAGATAGAACTGGACGCAAAAGAATGAGAAGTATCTAAGTCATAAACGAAACGCAACGAAGTCGCAACACGACACGGAGTTCAGAGTGCGAGTACCCGCACCCAACCCTCGCAATTTAGAACCCCCCCAAAAAGGAAAAAGATGATCTCTGAACGGTCCTCCGTATCTGCTCGGCCCCAAAGCGAAATAACGGTATACAGCAGCTGTGTTTGTAGGTTTTGAGTGGTCTTGGGTCTATACTGCTCAACGGACCAATCAGAAGCGGGCGCCAAACTCAGCTTTTGAAGAGAATGGCGGGCAGTCAAATTTATACAATTGAAAGGTTCACTTTTTACAGCAACGAGGGCAAATTCTTTGGGAAACTGTCTTTTTCACACACTTACAGATTCGTTGAAAGACAACCACAACCAGTGTTTTCGCTTCTACTGGCTAATAGCGAACTTCCCACGTCCAAGGAAGCTTTAATGCGAATGTGAGATGTGGTACGCATGCCTGTGGTCGAATGCTCGGCTCTCACTTTGAAGAATGGTCATCTTAGTCATCTGTTGAGGTGGTTTTGAGACGGGTAGTGAGCGGTAAATTTTAAATCCTATCCTTTTTCATTCGTAGGCTTCAACATATACAAGTACGTCATGGTAATTTCGTTCGCGAGTTGCTGGCGTATTACAGGGCAGGCGTTTGGTCTTCACACCATGATGCCCTACTTGTTCTCTCAGCACCATACTGGACCAGTACTCTCCGGGGAAAATTCGACAGTCAAACAGTTGGGTCACCCACGGACAACTTGAACTTTGGGCGAAATTCTTGTGCTGCCACTGTAGTCCTGTTATTTTTTTACTTTCGGCGCCCTGTTTAGGGAAATTTATACTACTTTCATAATCATTTAACGTATTCATCCCCTTAATTATTAGCTGATTAAGTGTTTGTACGCGTCACTATTTCCTCGCCCCATGTATTGCCTCTATAATTTATCGTCTTTGATGTCGTTATCACTGTATTCTTTGCTTGCGTACTGTAACACAATAGCACGCACGATCTACAGCGGTATTGGTGGATTGGAATTATCAGGTGGTTGTGGTCGATTTAGCTGTCGCATCAACTTTTAGAGTGGCACAGAGCGCAACTCGTGCATTATGGAGGACCGGTACGCACTGCTCAGTTCCTCGAGATGGTGATTTGCTTGTGTGGACAAGTCATTCCGAGAGTGTCCCATTTCGTTCGGATAAGTAACTGTCCTGTCACTCACCACCCCAAGTGAGTAGGAACAAGACGCGTTCAATTGCAACTGCAAGGTATCTGAGAACCTCAATGCAGTGTACATGGCTGCGATAGAAATAGCAATGACTGAACCACAGAAAACCTCGTTTGATATGAAGTCAGATTTGAGCTCCCTGAATGGGCATGCAGCAATCACCTTTCAGGTTGTGGCGGTTGCTCGTAAAGTAGTGGCGGTATGTAGTGCTCAGATTGGCGAGGCCACTAAAGGTTACAAAATAGGGCAGTTTAATAGAGAAGGCTTACATTATGAGGCGGCTTCCGACCACATCTCAAGACGAGCAAACCAGAGGAGTGGAAAATATCTCCCTCCTGTCAACTTGAAACATGCCTGGTTTCAGTTAGCAGAGTTTGCACTAAAACCGTCACGAATTCGCTCGGACTGCTTGTAACGTTACCCGCAAAGAAGTGCCGGATGAAACGAT
>LOND01008469.1:13982-24166 GCA_014220965.1 Paragonimus kellicotti | reverse complement strand
TTAACGTGCAGTACTCGGTTGACCACTTACCTGCATACACGATACCAAATTGCCCGGAACCAAGAACCTCGTCAGGAAATATTTCATACATCGCCCTCACACCCTTGTAAACATTAAGGTTTGGGAAAAGAAAGAAGAGAACAGCCTTATTAATTTACTAGTCTGATTCAGTCGGAGGAATCAACTAAAATAACGGGGGATACACACGCATATCTGCTTATCTGATTTGATAAAGAAAATATATTGTTCAGTTACGTGAAACCTAATGTGTATGTTGGTCTGAATACATTAATTCCTAGTTGAAGATGATAGACGAATTGAATTGTTTTCAGGAGGAGAAACCACAGACATCACTTTCAACGAAATTATCTCGTATTCGATCTGACTCAACGCAATGACAATGAATTTCTCGAAGACAGAATGTCACTGAGTGCTTTTCTCGTAAAGATGGAGCGAAATATGTCATGGTATAAAACGTGCTGGGGAGTGTTTCTGAATTCGTTTTCGTTTAGGTTGAACAGCTTACTGGATTTAGTTCAGTGAGGCACAAGTGATTAGCAGTGTTCACAAACAAGTTTAATTGTTGGAGATGGCAGGTTATGAATTCGAGTTGGATGATCACCGGTTGATAGTGATCGATAACAAGAGGCGATTTTAACCGGAAAGGCGATGTTTGACTAATTCGGGTTTATGAATTATGATACATGCAATTGGAGCTATCTGTTTTCAAGACGTCAGTGGGAATAAAAAATTATATAAACTGGCTGATCAAACGGTTGTCTACATATACCATGTCATGAAAAACTTACAAGTTGGACCGAACTGCGTATGCTGATTCTCGGCGAACCATCCACAGACTTTAACGTGAATGTACATATATTGTGAACGCCGCGATGAAAGAATCATGGTTATGTATAGGTTGGTTTCGAACAACTTGAATTAATTTCCTTCATAACAGTCTCTTTCTCATGTTGTACTTCGCCACAAGGGCCACTTTCACACAAAAGAGTTTAGACTCTTCAGACTGTGCTAATAACAGGACTTTGATATTTACCACGATCACTTCTTCAAGTACACAACCTTCTGCGGCATTCGCTGCCGAACAATTTGTATGCCGAAAGTTTGTTCACATGATTGTCTATATCTTAAAACTTGATGGTCGAAATCAAAGATAGGATATTTCAGTGTTAAGCGTGAACAGATTGAGTGATCACCACAAGATATTTCACTTACGATGGATACTCCCGCATTTCCACTCTCTATCTGCGCAGTATTAAACTTAACTCAGAAAAAAGTACAATTCAAGAGATTGCGGAAAGAAGAGCAATTCAAAAATTTGCACTTACGTATAAAACCACACAGACAGGCTGTCCTTAGTTAGTTTACGTGACTCGCCCGTAATGGTATCGTGTACAGTCAGATTATGTTGCTACTGGTTTATCACGGGGCTGATTCATTTGGGCATCTGAACATCAATAGACAGTTTATTGTGTATGGTAGAACACACCATACTGCCTAGAACCGTGCCGTGCATTGCTCGGCTCGTGAGAATGAACCACTGATTAATACACTCTGTCAGTTTTGAAACTTATGGATTCATTGGACGCGATAAGTACAACACCTAAGATCACAATTCTTTGGGTGAACACGACCAATTTCTTGTAGTTCCTTAGACAGTTTTGTCTTGAGATGACATTGTCACGTCAATGAATTGATCCTGCTTCCGTCAGGTTAGGTTCTTTACTTTGACAGGAGATGAACTAGACAAAGAATCGATCGACTGTGAACCATTCCACAGTGTCTAGCTGTTGTCGATGTTGTCTTTGAGTACAAACTTTCTTGGGTACGCACTGTTGGAGTGCTTGCCTGCTTGCTAATACCTCATTAACTAGATGTTGATAATCCTTGCAAGGAAGATGCTGAGAAATTAAAACAGAAACTGCAGTGTGGTTGTTTTTTGTGTTCATCTTTTAGATGGTCACTGTGTCATTACCACTTGAGAAGAGGTCACCAATTACGCGGGGAGTTCGACTGGCCAACAAGCTTAGCTTGCAAGCAAACGGAGATCTGATTTTAACGATTTAAGGCGTCTGAAAAGATTTCGTCGATCACTCCAGAAAGAGGGCTGTTATGCCAGGAACAAGTAATGACTGTGTTGTGCAAGAGAACTGGAGTGACAGTAAATCGGTCTACGGTATATTAGTTGTGGTTCTTCTGGTTTGCCGCATTAAAAATGTTCGGATGCCCACTTGCATTGTCAGACTTCTCTTGTTCTTAGGCGGTTGTCACAATATGGTACCCAGTAATGTTAATCAGATTGAGGGGTGGACATGAGGTGGAGATATGCACATATTGTTCGTACCATTACATTCCACTGTGCGATGCAAGCGAGTAGATTGCCACGGCTTAAAATTGCTTACGTTTGAAGAGATGTAGAGGTAGGGTGGACAACTTTCTTGCAAAGTAGCATTCTATGTAGAACAGACAACTGTTAATGTGGTAGTCACCTCTGTAAGTGGAAAATCTGTAATTGCGAATGTGTCAATTTTGACTTACGGATTCCCTTCCGGTTGCAAACTATCTATGCAGACACCCTGGTGCTATACACGGAGATGTCAGCTAACCCCATTAAGAACTGTGCGACATTCTTAGAATTACTACGGTGCGAGCTAGTTTGAGCTACGCACTACACTCAGATGAAGCGCAATAAGTAAACCGTTTTGCGGATCTAGTGAACACTGGAAGACTTAGGATTGGGCTGACGCTCATAGGAATGACTTCACAAACATTATCGCGTCTACACTCACACATGTACAGTAATTGTATCGTGGCAAGATCGGGTGCTCGACGGTCAGTGGCATCAGCTCATTTGGCTTAAACGACGGTCTGTCTAGAATAATCATCTGACATGTTCACTTGACTGGTGAAGAAGGAAAACATCCCAAATATTTGAACTCCTGCCTTTATAACGGTGGTGCTACAATCTCTGCTATCGTAGAGATAAACATGACAGAAGAACAGTGATCAACGCGATTAACTTGAAGGCAGTAGAGAAGAAGCGAACATTCAAATAACTTATGCACTACTGTGCAGAGAATGAAACTCAGCTATGGTGATGTCGTTCGAAGCGAACTGGTCAGCAATTCTCAGTAAAAGTAGAGTCTTCAACACAACAAAAACTGTGTTCAACTAGTATCGATCTACAGAAAGGATGAATTACTCTTGTCCTGAGATTAATAATTTGACAGTTTTGTTCAGTCTCCTACACCAGAAGAAAATGGTTTTGACACACGCAAATCAACCCACATATTTCCAGGGATGAAAGTTTGTGTGTAAATTCTCAATGTCCCCTGTGTATTGACCAGTCTTCTTTCTCTGATTCTACGTGTTTACTCTGTCTGAAATACCGACAAAATTTCACCCGCAGATGAAAGAAACAACCAGTTGTTATCACTTCATTAGTTTAATCTAGATACTGATACGAAATTATATCTTGCCAAGACATTATACGCATGGAAATTATTTTTGTACGGTACACCACCGGATTATTACGTTTCGTAACAGATGAACAAACTTGATCTTCTAGAAGGTTGACTACCATTCACAAATAATCGTTGCCCTTACATTAAAATAAATACTTTATATGACGCAGTTAAAGAGAATAAATTTCAGTGGCTAGCAATGCATCTGTCAACCTGTCAGCCTCACAGGCAAGAGGACAGTAGTTCAACTTTCAATTCTGATAGAGATATATCTTTTGAACTCGTCATAATAGACGAAGAAGCATGAATTTACTTCTGCAATATCGAAATAAAAGATAGTTTTCTCAGTTTTCTCAGTTTGTTTAAATACAGTCGCCCTTACCAAAAATATTCCTTAACTGAAATTGATGAGTATCTCATAGATTGGTGTGTTACGCCATTCGTGTAGACAATTCAACGGTTCACGAAAATTGATTAAAATCTAAAATAGATTTACGTTTAACATCTACCAGCTCCACATATGCAGTAAAGTAGATGAAAGTGAAACTCACTGTTTCGTTACACTGACCACTGTCGATAAAGCTGCTTATTCCACACCCTGTGAAAGTAAAAAAACACTTGAATAATGTACACTTTGATTTATAAAATCGTTAGAAAGTTGAAAAACTACAAAACGAAGGATTATGGCGAATTACGAATGAGTCAAGCGAAAGACAATAGCGAAGTATTGCATTCACATGCCCATTATCGCGTTTGTTGTGACAGCATAATTTATATATCACCATGAGCGTCAGTCTATCTGACTACATCATCAGTAGTTGCTATTGGTATCAAATTGTTGCAGTCCTCAAAAAAACTCAGTTTATGAAAAACTGGAGTTTATTAAGTTTCTTTGAAAAAAGTCGCTGTATGAAAGCTCGGCCATCTAGTATCATGTTGCTTCCACCTCGCAAACTAACAACCGAGATGCAAACCAGAAAGTATACAGTTGGTTGGTCAGTTCATCGACTAGTTTCTAGCTCACAACCGACCATGTCAAGTAAAGTCGCATGCCGTTTCTAAGATATTGTATGGTGTTAATCGTCGCCCCTTCGAACTTCACCCCTATAGTCTAGACGAGTCGTCAAGGCTCAAGCCTGGGAAGGGAACGCAGTCTACAGAGCCACATCGGGCATTAACTTTGCACACTGGAAGATAGAATGTTCGTCGTGTCCTCTCGACTTATATCATCAAGTACAATGCTTTGCATGTTTCAATACAGCGCCGGAGACAGACGATTAAGTTTTCGCCAATTCCCTTGCGAGCTCAGCTCGTCTACTTGTTCTTTTGTGGTCTTAAAGTATTGAGAGTGACTAAATCCGTCTAATCTTATATACCGAATGTCAGATTTCCGCCAAGTTACCCATTTATTTTACTCACCACATTGTAGAAAAAATTGAATCCTCTATAACCACAACATTTGAATTTGTTACTCTTTCACGGATGAGATCATTAGTGCGCTGCTTAACGAAACACGCTTTTTAGGCCACTTATTATTTGAGATCATCCATGGACATCTACAATACTAACTCTAGCCTCTAAGGTAGTGATCTCTATCTTCGCACTAAACTAACCTGCCCAAAGTTGGCGTTTGGTCAAAACAACGACAAGAACCATAATAAACTGACTGAAATCAACATAAAAAATGTGACCTTTTGTTTCAAACATTTTTCTGATTTACGGAGTAGAACAAGAAATCTTATTTAAGGTTGTGTTCGCTGGTTGAGACTCGTAAACAGACGATACCTTAAACTTTCCACCCTAAGGACCATCGTCAGATTATTTTGGCGTAGTAGAAATCTGCTATTTGCTCTATTTATACATGCTGTTCATCTGACAGTACCTGGATTACTAGTTTAGTAACAGTTGGGGATCTGGGAAGTTCCATTCACATTATCTGTCTCGTTTGAGGCAGTATGAGATAAATGTAGTGTTCACACCTGTGCGGTAAAGATAAACGCAATCAAGGCAGAGTTACTTTTGGAACTATCGTTCTCTTGGATAAAATTGAGAAAGTCAGAAAAGCAGAGAAACATGTTTCTTGCAAACGATAATTCGAATTTCTTCAATACATATATTCAGGTTATGTCTGACTCCAGGAAGCAATCTTTTATGAACATGCCAAGTAAACACCACGCTTTCCGAAAATACAATCGATATCCAAACTTCGTGTTTCACGGTAATTCTTCAAAAAGCGATGTAGACAATAATTCTTTTCTCTCTTTTTACAACTTACTAATCAGAACCGTTCAACAAACCGTTAATCACTGACTTTGGAATGGCATGATACAATGCCTGAAAAGTCTTCGCTGTGTGTTTACTGTATCTTGTCTAGTTAATCGAACCGTATGTTACAACGTCACTGTTAAGTTTGCCCCTGAAAAACTGCGCTCACAATTACAGCACCGCAACTTAAGAGGCACAAAAAGAACGGTGATACAAATAGAACCTGACACAAAAATGTTTTTCATCTCCACCTGATCGTTTGACAGAATAGAGGAATAGCAAGTGAGCATAAATCCACTGAATATTAACACGCACTCCAAAGAGCTCCTTTTGTAAATAGTACTTGTGTATGATGCATAGGTTGATTAAAACAATATACAAATTGAAATTGTCCGAATCTTTTGAAAGAGACACGGTTGCGAAAAACGTAAGCCAAGGTCAAAGTGAAAACATGACGTAAACATCGTGTCCGAGCGCGGTAAGTGCCCTCCCAGCTGGGATACAAAGCTCAGATCTCTCAGATTTCTTGTTTGGACAAACAGTGGTTTAAGGCTTTTCGATGTAGAATGAACACTTATCAGGTTATGTAAATTTAAGGGCCTATCAGCTTATCATAGAATGTGTTTTAAGGTTCTTCGTCAGACCCAGACATTCTTAACCTCTGTCGTAGATGAACTGGTGCACAATGCTGCTAACTCTTGCACGACTATTTCGTGAATTTCAGCAAGTACCAATAGACACTCATGGGTCTTCGCCACTGATCTCACAAAGTTGGTCTAGGGTAACTAAACTCATCCGGTTTGAGTCTGATAGCCGTAAATAGCAAAATCCAACTAATCAGGACGTGTGCAGGATGATGAACATATGATATGAAGTATCGTGCAGTTGTTGGCATTACTACTCATATTCGTAGTTTACGGGTCGCATGCATGCGATATAACAAGCAGTCATATTCTAAGGCGATGGAAAGTGATCTTCCAGAATAGTGAACATGAACCCTTTTCATATATTTCGCTACCGATAAACAGGTGTAATCGCAAGTACTGAATATTACCACCAGGTAAGCGACGACAAGATTAGAGAAAGGATATCTGGTAGTGACCACTATGACAGCGATTTCACATCAATCTGAAGAGACCAGTGGTTCAATGTGGTTGTGCTGAGGACACCATCTTCAATACCGAGCAGTGGGTGTTTATATTGTGGCTGACGGGTTCTAAGTGTGAAGTGAGTAGATGTTGGATTGACACAGAAACCTGGAAAGATTTATCAATAAATTAGTCAGAGTGTGCACGATTAGTCTTCCGAGAAGAAACATTTCAAAGCAGAGAAGCACTGGTCGAATTTACTGAAGGAAGTAGAAACCAATCAGATTTAATGCAGGGGAAGATATCGTCATCTGTTTGAGATGCATGCCCAATAAGTGTGAGGGCTGCAAAAAGTCGCGTTGCTGACAACGTTTTAATTTCACTTTCCGTTAAGTTATGTGTTCATAAGATGCAACAGCTTAGTGTCAGATATAATTGTGTTTTCGCAGTGTTTTAATGTGTTGATTCACAATTTTCCACGTTTTTCGTTCTCTCTTCACTTGACTGTCTTGTTCTTTTTCCCCCGGTTGTGTGTTGATAAAACGTCAATGTCAATCTTTGCTACAACGATGTTGTTGATAAGGATGATCCCTTGGGAAATTATTACCTTGTAGTCATTCCGCAAACAACAGGCACAATTTGCAAGTGAGTCATTCCGTCTTGTACATATTAAGATACACAAACTGAATTGAAGATTTCACAAGAGAATTCAACGTTTTAAACGGTAAGTTTACTTTGGACACTTTCTATGCTGTAAATCTAATGAAACATTCGTCAATTTGATGGTCAGTTTGATCGGCAATTAAAAACTGTTCTTTCTTTTGCCACATACCATTTATTTAGGACTATTTAGCAAAGGCGCTTGTGAAATCATCCAGGTACACAGATGCAGGCAGTGGACCAACTGGTAGATTCCGCTATAGTCATGAATTTGGGCGATTATTTAAATAAGCCAAGCATATTGTAAAGAACGTCCCAGATAATCGTCCAGATGTTCGGATAATAGAATAACACAGTCAGGGAGTGTTGAGCCACGTACTTCATAGGCTCACCGAGTGCACTGGATATCGTTCACTAAGACCACCAACAGTTACGTGTCCAACACTAATTCTATCAGGCAACTGTGTACACCACTTCCACGCCTATTTCACTGAAGATAGTACGCAGATGTCCGCTACCATGCGAAGGATGCCGTAGTCACCGTACCGTGGATGAAAGCGCTATCGAAACTGTTAGCTTACCGCTGTCAGCAATATGTCCACGTCCATACCAGTACTGGAGTTATTTTGTTTCCGCAATTGCATTTTTTAAGTGCTGTAGAAACCTCTTCTTCATTGGTGCGTTGATGGTCCCAAAACGATACACCCTGGTCAACTCTGCGAGCGAATATATTCGTATGTTGTGTTTTACTTGGATAACTAAACAGTCCACCCAATTATTTGCTTCACGCGCTTCGAGGAGTGGATTTCTAGGCTTCTTGGAGGAATTAGTCTAAGGTGAAACTTTCAAGCCCCGAACAAGGCTGCATTGTTCAACTGGTGCAACATGGGCCACGTGGACACCTGTGGTTCATGTAGCCTGTTTATATCCAGCTTAAACATCAATAGTTTCTATTAATACACAACTACGTTCTGTTCCGACTAACTCAGCCTGAAGCTCGGATTTAGTGTAGATACGCAATAACTACACACTACTCTTCAAATTGAGGTTGTGGTTTTTCATGCATCTCGTAATTACTTTCCAGTTACTTTTCCACGGCAAGCGAAGTAGACATCGGGATGTTTCCAAGGCAGTTTGTTTTCCGATTTGTACCCGGTGAAAAAAAATCACCAGCCTACATTCGAGTTATGTACTCGGTAAGACTTTGCATACTGCACATAATTCTGTACATATAACATCCTTTCACCTACTGGTTAACTATATGGTTTTGTACTTTAAATACCGTTCACATTTGATGGTAGAATTTCCAAGTCAACCACACAACCAGTGCATCTACTCTCGAAATGATCGGGAAATCCGATTATTGCTCACAAGTGACTGAGGCTGAACCTTCATATGTGGTCATTTGATAACCCTCAGCCCGTGATCATCTCCTCAGTAACTTCACGAGATCGTAGACTGTGGGTTAAACAACCACTCACATCCATTATATGCAATAGTAACATTGCAAAAGCGAAGCCTGAGTCCAGTTTTTTGTCTCCAAAAGAAGTCGACTAGAATGTCTGTCTGAAGGTCAAATCTGTGAATAAGTGTAGTTGGTATACCACTTAAACTAACAAAATTCCTTTCTACTCGCTGGTTTGCATTTTTGTTTGGTCACAGGTGTCCATATTATGTGTACAATGTTAGCGGATGCACAGTTCGAACTAGTGTTCTTGCCGTGGTATATATTGTTCTAAATGGACTGTTTATCGAGACAAATTCATAATTAGATGAATACCAGATACCTTCTGCCAAGCGAACGGATTACAAAGAAGTACATTGTTGATAGGAAGTTCCGAGAGCAGTGCTTTAGATTCTTCGTATAATTCTTCAGATTACTCGGCATCTGTTGGTTTGTAACATGGATTGAATTAGTTTTCGGACCCAGTTTATCAAATTAATAGGAATGGAGCTTGTCATTCATGAAGATATGACATAATGCCGCGACAATTATCTAACTTTAAAAGCCCGACAACCAGCCGAACTTTTCTTAAATAAAACTGTTAGAACGACTCGGAAGTATGCTCAGATAACCAACAATTCTGGATGCAGATAGGTTATGAAGTTGAAACAATTTTTCTGAAAAAATTAATAACGGAACTAAAAACACTTCCGTATGCTTTTGCCGATATTTTGTTGTGATCAGTTCGGAAGAAATTATAATGCATGTTCTGGTAAACTTTACAGTTCGTTCGAACAGTGAGCGCTTCGAAATCTGGCGAGTGTTTTGTTTTTCTTGTTGATGATGTTATGTTATTAAACTCGTGCATTCCGGTAACAATATTCCATGTTTTGCCACCAAGTAATGAAAGCCTCGAGAGGATTTGTTTATCTTTAGCATGTGTTAAACTGAGTGAATCATAATGGCGTACTGGTACAGGGAGTGAAATCGGAAGCATTTTAGTCAAGTTCCAACATTGTGCAACTATTAACGCTAACGTTGTTCTAAACAACTGAAGTCATCAAACGTCGGTTGGTCACGTTAGCTGAGGTGAACTAATGAACTAGAGGGGATACAGCGTACCTTACCATTTTTACGAAACAGCCATGTCTCAGCAACGCACTAACTGTGCTTACAGACCCAACACAGCCAGGAACTCAAGGCAAACCCCCAACACGTGTTGAGACTGTGGAAAGATATCTTTCC
>LOND01008466.1:0-10102 GCA_014220965.1 Paragonimus kellicotti | reverse complement strand
ATCCATGAGGAACACTGGGATGACCCCAGAGGACAGTAGCGTCGGGCGTGATCATTGGAACTCAGCGAGATTCAGAGACACAGTATGACGGATACTGAGAATCTCCGTATATTTTGGTAGATCCGCTTATGGACTTCCGTATTATTACATCAAAAGTCTTGGGTACATCGGTAAAAGCTAGCCGAGGAGTGGAGTATACTCAATAGAAATTTTGAAGCAGCGCGCGATGGCGACCTAAAGCTGATGCGAATCCGTGTTCCAGTAGTTTGTCAGCAATGTGATCAACAAGCAACACTGAAGATTTGGCCATGCAGCTGAGAGTGCTGGAAGATTAGTTGGTTGTCTAAAGGATAAGTGTGACACGCGTGCGCCCCAAGTGGATTGAACAAATTTTTCCCAGTCTAAAAATGTCAGAACATCTATCCTAGACATCAGCTTCAGTGCATTTAAAATGTTCAGTGTTCTATCTAAATTAAAAGCGGAATTACTCATATACCGTAATGTTAAGTGCTTCTTCCCTAATGATTTGATCGACGAAACAATAATTCTTAGGTAAGATCATATGGGATATTCTTTAAGCAATATGTGGCTGGTCAACTCATACGATAAAGACATATGTGTTATAATTTTTTGAAGACCGGAGTTTGTTCTGTAGGCTTCTATTCAGTTTCTAGAGAAAGCTTGTTGGGACGATATCTTTTATCCTTGAGTGTTACAGTGTTTGCGTGGGATCTCCAGGGAACCTTCCGTGTTCACCTAATGTAGGTGCATGTTCGTGTTGTTGGAGCAGCTCACCGCTGATAGATTATCCATTGAGTATACGGAAACGATTTATATTCGTGTCCAATGGAGATTTTGTTAGCGGTGAGTGAGTAAGCTTGCACATAGAATGACAGGATTTTGTTGCTGTTTATGAAAGACCTTGTGTTTGATTCAAGTTGGTATGTAACAGTCTGGTACAAACGGGTGCTCCGCTACTTGAGACTCCACATTTGGAGACGTATTTGTCTATGAAGCCTTGGTTTGGCTGTCGTGAGAACATCTGTATGTCAATCTGGGGCATACAAGAGCGTACGGATGCTAACTAATGAGTAATGCAGGAAATGGAGCTCACGTAGATGGATACCTGACAGTGCTAATTGTTCAAGGCGTCTTAAGAAAGACTAAAACTGTTTGTCAGACTAACTGCAACCTGAGCTTCTCATGTGACTGAGTTTGTCACGTTCGTGCTCTAAGCTGACTGAGACCAACCGTGGTAATAGGATCTTGTTTACAATCCGGGAAGTCAAGAGATCTGTCTGAAGTGCTTCATCCCGTGCTCTTCAATTCTAGTGTTGAAGCATGCAAATATTGACCAGCAAACTGGAAACGCATCTGCTTATCTTGTAGGATACTGTACATATCTGTTCCGTTTGCACCTCCTTTATGCCCGTGGACACCAGTATATCCGCACTAGGGGTATTTTTCATTTCACAATCAGTTGTGCCCGTTACACGAAAGTAAAGTCGGGTAGCTGTTCTAAGCCGGGGTCGTTGAACATCCAGCCAGCAAACCAGTTCCATCACTATCGGAACGCACAGTCATTTGTGTAGCAACACATCAGAGTGTGAAAATGTTGTGTAGTTACCACGATAAGAGGAACACAATCCAGTCTTTTACTATTAAGGGAAGCAACGGAATTTATTTTCAGATACCTACACCATGAAACAAAAAAACTAGATTGTTAAAGTGCTAAGAGCAAGACAGCGCTGCAAGACATCGTTCATAATGCTGAGTCCGATGGGCTAACAACATACTTTCGTTATAATTGGCAGTATACTTGCTCCAGTAAACTTATCCCCTTCGTTTTTCCAGGGCAAATAATGAATTTGTCAAGTAAACACACAATTATTGGGCTGTCTAACCTATTCCAATGCTGCTCACAAGTGTGTTATGCTCTCATACATCCAGCGGTCAGTGTATGGCTCAGCTATCGTTGGGTCCGCACTACAAAATATCATTCAGTAAGAAAACTGAAATCTACTCAAAAGTGCTCTTCGGTCTTTAAATATACCAAAATACTTACCTGCTATAGACCGTTTACGTTTTGATTCTAAAAGGGCAGCTATCCAAGTAATTAATGACAAGCTACTGCGTCATACAAACTTTGCGCTACCTTCTGTTTTCAGATATGTGCACGCCTGTTGTATTCTTTGTAGTGCAACGTAGAAGAAGACACTGAGTGAAAATTATTTAAGGCAATTTCCGCTTGTAACACACGTAAGCTTTGGGACTAATAAACAGACTGGTAAACGGTGTAGTATTGTGCTTAGTCCTTATGGATCGGACATGTAGAATGTAGGTAATCAGCATACAAAATATGCAACAACATATCAGCGGCTCACACCGTACGATAAAAAAAGTGCAAACTCTTGGCAGAAAAAAAGAAGGGAACAAGACAAAAATATTGAAACTACTTTAAGTGGGGATCAGGAAGGACCAAGGAGCTAGACTGTATGTTGAATGTGTTTAACACTATGTGAAATGGATTACCGTTACAAAGTTGTGCTACACCGTCACGAACTGGTCTCATCTTCAGCATGTTTGTCATCAACATTGGCAAACAGGAATGCAAAGTTAGAGAAGCAATGGAGTGCCGGTCTCCCGTGCGATCCCGTCTTGGTCTCAGTAAATGACGGTGTGACCAATAACCCACTTCATACTGACCAGAGAGCCACTTACACATGGTATGAGCCCATACCATCACTGAATTGCTCATCCTGAACTCTCCACGTCCACATTGTTCTGTTAAGTCCTGTGAGATGCCATCGCCATTTGTAAGTCCACCAAGGGTCGGCATGTTGAGTCACAGTACATATAAAGTCCAGATAGAAACTGAGTGTTAAATCGCTCCTGGCGATTTAGGGTAATTCACTCAGTAACGCGTATTCGACAATTCCAATAACGCTTATTCAGACGGTCGGGTTGACGGGACTATCTTCCAAGTCCAGAAAACGTCAGAAAAGGCGGTCGAAAGTATTGGAATTTATACGGTACTGTTTAATAAAATTACAACAAAGGTACTATCTCACCTTGAATGTTGTCAAACAATACCAAGAAGGAAGTTTTTACAGACAATGACAGTTATAAAATGTAAGAAAGTAAACCTTTTATGTGCAGTTATGGTACAAAATGTCATGATTGTTTACTGCACACAATAAAGACAACTAAAGGCAAATTAAGGATCGGCCTTTTACAAACAAACCAAACATACCTCAACGGATTCATCGTTCCGCATCATACCAGACAAAAGACGACAAACGTACCAGACGAACTTCAACAGATCCAACAAGTACGAATAATGATTTGGAATTCATTAAAGATATCACAAAAATGCTAGTAAACGCAAGCCCATTAGCAGCTGCTATCCGTTTTATTCATTCTAAATGAAATCATTGGTTGAGGCCTATGCTGATATGTGCAGTTTCCTGCAACAATCGACATAAAAGTGAGTAATGAAACAACCTGAACCTATTCGCCGGCAACTGTGTTCGCACAACCTATGATTTTGTCAATGACGTACAGAAAATAAATACTTGAAGTCAGTACATGTGTGCATCAGACGTCTCCTCATTATTCACAAATGTCAACTTCATTTATGAATATATCGACCAATCGAACGCTCAGTTCAGCCTGCTGATGCCTACGCAGAAATGACTGCTTCTACGATGTACTATCAACGTCCAGTTTAAACGTAACAACGAGCTCTGTCATCAAACTGATGGAGTCGCTATGGGGTCCTTCACTGGGCCTACCACTAGCGAAAATTTTCATTGGCAAGCTTGAATAGCAAGAGGTGAGTCAGTATATTAACAGTTTGTGCTTTTATCGATGGTTGGTAGACAATATCTTCGTTCTACTGAAGTCTGAGCATGATCTACCCTGGTGTCATCCACTCATTCAACCAGGCGCACCCCGCCATCACGTTTACTTCTGAAACAGAATCAGAAAACTCGTTTCATTTTCTAGATGTGAACTTGGAACAGGCAAGTAGATGGCAGTTTACTGTGCTCCGTCTAATGTAGGACAATAGGGATTGGGTCGTATACAAACCTTAATAGTTTTAGGCCTTTGAAACAAAAACGAAACCTCGTCCGCTGCCTGACTAGTAGAGCAATGAAAATTTGCTCTGCAGACACAATAGACCAGGAACTGGAGACAGTCGCCAACGTATTGCGAGAAAATGGCTACCCGGATCGTTTCATAACCCGGAACATGATTGTGTCCTAAGCCACGGAGTCAAATTATCACGGTAGAAAAGAAGGCTGTTTTCATCCGCTCCCTTTTAAGGAGTGATATTGCAACAGAGACAGTTACCTGTCGATTTTATCAGATTCTTAGGAGCTCATTTCCGGACAACGCCAAACAGTTGGTCCACTATCCACCCCGCCTGCTGACTTGAGATGTGTGAAAGACAACCTCCCTGTCCTCGACCAATCCATGGTTGTATACTCATTTTCCTGCCGTTGTACGGCAGAATATGTAGGTCGCACGACGAGGCGTTTGTCAAAACGGATCAAAGAACACCATCCAGCGTGGCTCGGGACAGGTTCGACCAAATCCATCAACAGTGCAGTGGTTGCACATTTGGCAGATACTGATCACCGGGTTGACCCCACTCAGGCGTTCCGTGTTGTCTACAAAGTCCCGGTCAACTACCCCAAATTGGTCAGACAACGGATGTTGGCTACTGCTGAACCATTAACCATTAGATCACGCAAATCGATTTTCGTGTTCACAAAACAATTAGCGCAAGCCCTGCAGTTGTCATAGCTAAAGGTCACACCATCGGTCTGCATGTTGATCCAAACTTCAACCAACAGCTCTGTGACGTTAAGGCCCGTGCAGCTTCAAAGCACTCACTATTAACACTGGTGATTTGCTCTCTGAGTGACTAGCCTATAGAGGCTTGGATATTTTGTGAAGCTGTATGAGATCTAATGACATTCTGTTAAACCTCTTCGTCTTGTTGAAATACTGCTTTGATTTCGCCCAACCTATACAATTGTATTGATCTGATGATGAATTATGGAAAACAATTATTTCTAACGGTATTGCCTCCATCATTTTGAATGAAACTAAAATTGGTCAATTCAAATTTCTGAAAATACAGCAATTCGGAACAGAGGCAACTCTTTTGAAATATCACCTGGTCACTAGGCAACCCATCAAATGATGGAACTGAAAGTTTTTCTTCATTTTACTGGTCAGTTTCCTGGACATACTGTGTTCGACCACATTTGAACCGTCGTACTGATGTGCTGTACGTATCGAAAATAAATACCGATCAAACCGTAGAAAAGGTTTGAGCACTTTCACACTTGTGTACATTCATCTCCATGTCCAAAGTTCCAGCGTATTTAGGTCTCCCCTTTAAAACACTGAGGTCCTCTGCCTATATGTCAACCCAGTAATCCTTTAAATAATGAAATAATGAATGAATTTGAAAACAATATCCTGAAAATCGCATTGAAGACATTCATGCAAATGACCCTAAACATCATCATTCAACTTACTATTTGTTGTGAACAGGAGTCCTGAAAAATGTTTAACCCTGCTACTTTTCTTTTTCTCTCCAATAAAGCAGATGAGATCGATCCGTTGAAATTTAATAGGTGTGTGAATCTGGAAACCGAGTCTGTTGTTATGCACTCAGGTTTAGGAGTTGTGTGCACCATTTTTGGATGTTGTAACTGATCAACTTTTGATTCGACTGTGCCTAGAATATCCTTCTCGATTTTTTCTTCAAAACTTGAAGAGATTCTTCCAGACTTTAATGTTTCCAGTATTGTTTTAATCTGGAAGATTGTGATAAGAAGTTTCATTAAATCAGGTAATCGATTGACAATTATTTTGGTGCTACATAGACGAGTACGGTTTACGGGTGGCTTTTCATCCCATGGTTACTCAGACAAACAAATTTAATTACGTACATTCAAGGTTTCACGGACTGGTATATCTCGTCGTTAGAACCATGCGCACAAACATTTCAATTAGATTGAATAAACGAAGAAATGTTTATGAACAGAATAGCGTGTACTGTTAATAGGTTGAAAGGATAGAAAGTAATCCGTACAATATTTACATCATGTCGTTGCCAAAACTTTGGATGTGTACTTAATGCAAGTAGACAGAAGGCTCTTCTTGTGAGCACGCTTTCTAAAAAATGACTTTCTGTATAGAATATGTACAAGACTGATTAGTTTTGTTAGGAATGAAACTGTATTCTACACAGTACCTTTTTTACTGTTTGCAGTGAACTAGAAATGCGGTCAACCATAATTGGAGTTTATTTGAACTTTGCTAGGGATGCAAAAATTTATTCGTACTTTATTCTGTTGGAAATAAATCAATGAAAAGAGTGATCTGAACATGTGCTGTTCAGGTTTAAACTTTTATACTCCGTCATAAAAGCATGAAAACATCCTACGTTTCTAGCCAATTTTCCCGATTTAGTGTACAGAATAACAACAACTAACCATTCTCAGATTACAGCTTGATTGGCTTCCCTATTCTTAACTGCGTCACCATTTAAGCCCAACACCTATTGTCCTCCCCACTTAACAGGAAGTACGTGAATACATGGCACAGTCGAATAACCTAACAGACAGAGATGAAGTACAATGAAAATGAACATCTAATCAAAAGAGCACAGGTTTGCATTATAAGTGTGCTATCGATTTTGATTGTTTGCTATTAACAGTTCCTTGAACCTCCAACCTCAAGGAACCGTCGTCCTTAGAAACTCGCCCAGCAAGCACGTAACGCCCTACGGGACCAATCCACGGTCCTGTGGCCTTCAACCCTTCCAACCCGTGTCATATACTGACAGCCTGGCAAAGCCTGGCGGGTGTGACTTCGCGGACGACGCGTTGGGACTCGCAAAACATGTTCGGGGTAATCCTGTTTGTGTAGCAAGATTGAACACTAATCTACTTGGTAAACTGACTGCCCCTGGCTCACGTTAGTGAACAGCGTAGTCCGAACGTCCATTTGCAACCTTACGAAGACAGTGGCGATGGAAAACATACAGGGATTGAAGAGCACTTACGAGAGCAGACTGAGTCTCATAGCCACTCACAGCTAATGGTACCCATTATGAAGTTCCTTTATGATCAGAAGTTAATAGGACCGATCAGTCTAGTAAGATCATATCAGTTTATTGAAATCAGCTAGAAGATCATATAAAATGAATCTTTGGTCCTATTGATCAAAAAATGAAACCCCCTATATCTCCCTTCTAACCCAACTTTCCACTGGCATCCACCTATGCAATAATACTGTTTTCTTTACTTTTGGAAATACTAGTCCACTCCAATAATTGATCGCCAAATCATCTTAAAACCATTAGTATTCAAAGTATTTGAAAACGTTTTGTCAGCAGCTCGTTTTAACTATCGGTGCATAAAAAATTTCGGCCGTTAACTTGTACTGATCGCCTAAAAGTATCAATACGACATTGACCATCAATTTTGTAACAAAAATTCTACATAACTTCGGCGGATCGCGTAAAAGGTTCATACATACACTGCTCCATTGCTGTGTCAAGACATCTGTCAAGTAGACAGATGAAACCATCAGTCTAGTATTTTGATAACATTTGCCGAACCAGTGGTTCCCAAACGATTTGCTTGCAGACTGAAGGCTGACCGTTCTAAGTGGAAACGTAACCATAGTGTTGGTATATCCCGTATTGTTGCTTTATTGAAAAAAGCGACGTTGTGCAACAATGTCTAAGTAGGTGATGGAAAAAGCGTCCGAACTTTGTAATATTTACTATGATATTTTGATTGTGTTCAAAAACCCAAGGTTCACATTGATGTACTACTGAAAACGTGCTGCAAAAGAATGCCGTCCATTAATCACTGTCCCACTTATGTACAACAAATGCATCCATTAGGCGGTCTTTTCCAGGTATGCTGCAATTGAATTATTTGCGTTGCTTCATACAATCTAATCGCGAGTTAGTCCAAACTGTATGATCAATACATTTCAGCCTTCACAAATTTGATGTCATTTTAACAGGGAAACTTGTCTTATCTTTCTATAACTTACTGAAGGCGTTTCGTTGTGCCTGTTGTACACATCCCGAGGAAATTCTCGGCTGAAATGCGAATTACGGCTATTTAATATTCAATTGTTCTGTTGGATACCGATCAGGTGGTTAGATGTGAGTCAGGATTCGTTTTGACACCTGAACCTGTTCTTTTGTTGCGCGGTGCGTAATATGGAAGTAGAATAAACATGAGTATTCATCCAAACTACACAAGTAAACGGCCTCAAAATGGTGCTCAATGGTTTTCAGATATTAAATCGTTAAATCACTTTTATTCAACATTCCATCAATGTAAAATATTTGATACGTCACTTAATTAAGGTATTCTAATGAATGAATTATTCAGTTTATTTGGAACACAATATGTTTGCATGCCTGCATGTTATACCTATGTCAAACCTTTGATGAATAATTTGTCGGATGTGTCAATTTTGAGGAGACTTAAACGTGAAAAATCCCAGTTTCGACTAAATCCTAACCGGTTTCTGATTCTGGCTCGAAAGTAACCAAGTCCGACGCTTGTAAAGTTATATGCCAGCTCAACTTATGTCACTTAGGGAATGTGTGTAGTCTTAAAAGTTGGTCTTTCAGTTTGAACATGTAAAAGGTTAATGATGTTACTTCATACGCTAGGTGTGCTAATAGATCGTGACATGTTTGAAAACGCATGCTTTAGTAAAACTGGTGATGTAGCGAAATTTCACCGAATTGCTGTCAAAAAGCTTTGATTATAATAACAAATGTAAGTTACCGCCTACATAAAGTGAAATGAAGTCTTTGTGACAAGGTTTCAGGAAGGTTGAAACGTGTGATCACAAATCACTCACTTCTGGGGTGTCAGCAATAAGTTCTTTCAGCCTTCTGATCATGAAGGAACGCTGAAACAACGAAAGGAAATCAGGTTATGTTGCCAATTGCGATCGATAGCTTGCCAACAAACTGTTGTGCTTTACTTTCGACATGGCCTTCAAGAAACTCCTCTGTAATTTTTGGATAACTTATCATACATGTTATATTGTTATTTTGAGTACAAGCCACACTCGTTTATCAAAAATGATGGCATACGGTAGAAAGAGACGCTCAGTGATGATACGGAAACTGTTTTAAACAGTGACTCGACATGCGCTGATTTTCAGCAAATTTGAAATCACTGGCAACACTGAGCTATGATTAGTACAGTGTAAAACAAGTTTGGTGAATTCTGTTGTTTCAACCTCACGCAAAGTTCCTAGTCGTTAGTGATCTCGTAAACCTAACAGAACAGTTAATGTGTCTTCTTTTGAGGCAAACGAGCGACTTGAAAATTCCCTATAATGGTGAATTATCAAAAGTTTACGACTGAAAACATGGTCTTACCTAATGTACGGGGATAGTGCCCGTTGGTCGGCCCGACGGCTTTATGAGATGGTAGACAGATGTAGCCAACATGTGTTCTACTGATGAGTCTGTACAAGAGCAAACCTCAAATTCTACGCATCGTTTGGAAAGCAGTTGACTCAAGTGTTTGTCTAGAGGCAAAGTCTGAGATCAAGTTTACGTGGTGGTCGATTTATATCAGCCAAATCCCCGATATTATTTAAACAAATTAAGATTACATCTATAAATGGTATACTGTCTGGAAAAGTAGTGCATAGTAGATATATCGACGTTGATATTGATAGATGGCAAGTTAAAGTTGAACTGTAATGCTTGTTTAAAACACAATCTGACGCTTATTTTGCCACCGACTGCAAAATATAGATCATGCTTTTTCCTGAGCTCTGGTCTTCCTGACCCGACTGTCCTCTGGCTGGAAACATTGTGGTAAGTGGCGTCTACTCGGACTCAGTGACAGCAAGGTTGTCATTGTCATTATGTAGTTGGAACCGATTAAACAAGACATTAAAGTCTTCGAGGGGGCTCCTCTGCTGATATCTTCTAGCTCTCACCTATAACTCGGTCGTTTGTTTCCAGGTTATGAGTACACTGGTGTTGGCTGTCTGTGGTTGGTTGAGAGTTTATAGAATG
>LOND01008459.1:12462-24404 GCA_014220965.1 Paragonimus kellicotti | reverse complement strand
CAAAACTGTGAAAATGAACACACTCCAGATGGATTCTGTTGTGTTCGCAATCTGCTTCACTAATGGTAACGTTTCATTAACAGATTTTCGTGAACTTCCTTGTTTTATTCAGATCGAACTGGAGCCAATTGAGCTTCTTTCAAATCTTTTTGGTTTTACACATTCAAGGATCACCTAATTGGATCCTTGTGTAACCAATTTCCAAACTCTTCTTATTTGCGGATCTAAGTCGACCAATGGATAGTGTGTTGCTTCCACAACTGGCCACATGAAAATTTCTATCGTGCTTCCTCAACCGTCAGCATTACTGATGATTCAATACAACACATCCGTGAACGCTGCCAGTCTCCGTCTCTACACCACCACCATCATCATTATCACAGTTGTCCGCATTGTCACCATCAGCTGTGAACATGCAATTCTCCCACCATCGGTTGTCGGCTGATTGGCGATCGACAGGTCATGTTTGTATTCCACTGTGTCAGCACTCGCCCACAAACACTGTACTTTCTGGATTAGTAAGCGTGAACTCGACAACACTAGGTGTGTTGAATAACCCGAGTCGAACAGGCTACCACGGAATTTCCAACTCGTTTCTCACTGGTTTTAATATGATGCCTATGACGTTTCTGACTACGTTACAGTGAGTTTTGCAGATGTGCAAGTGTGTTAGATATTCGTTAGATGAGTATAACTGATTTGTAATGCTGACACGCCGAGCTGAATGGAATGCATTTTACAGCCGCAATGAGAAACGAAGACACTCAAGTAAGTTTACGAAGCCCTGTACACAAAAGTCCACGGACAACGATTAATTATATGCAATCTTGTACATCCTCCTTTGGTTGATAGATGGTTACCGGAACACGTGACTATTTCCAGGTTAATCATTTGATCACGACGATCTGAGAAGTGATGTGTCATACCAGATGGCGGGACCATCAAGATACACGAAGACCACGTGCGTCCTCGCTCCGTGTCCATCACACCAAGAACAATCAACCTCGAACTGAGACCCATACCAATGGAACGTTTCCAAGTTGGTGAAACCAAGCCAAATTAGAGGGAGAAGGAATGTGGCATCCGCGCGTGCCGTTGACCGCACGTAACCTGTCTACCCGTGTACGCGGATATATCCTGCTCTCTTTCACTCTGGCCCCGAATGATCCAATCATGTTATCTACACAATCGATTGGGTGACTGCTCGTTAATAGGATCCATTCTCTCGTGTTCGATAAAGCCACGCGCTGTTGCCGTCACGTGCTCTCATTCTACTCTGGGCTGACTACGTGCCAGAGCCCGTAGTTTAACGTGTTCAAGATTGTAACAGATATATTTGATAGTTTAGAAGAGACCCAACTACGAACAATTTGAACTTCGACTACATTTGAACCAGCACATTGGTGGTGTTGCTGAATTGTAGCGTAAACTGATTAGGGAATCCTGACTAAGCAATCAGTCTCCTGAATCTCTTGGTGGATTCCATTTGACACCGTGGATCAAGTGAGTAACTAAGGCCAAATACAAAATCTCTGAGTTATCAGTGTGGCTTCGTAGCTCAGTTGCTGCAGTACTTGTCGTGTATGGACATGCATATGATAACCAGTTGCTCGTAGAGCGGTGTTATTCTCAATGCTTTGGTTGAAAAAAATAGTCAAGTGCCCGTAACTTAAAAATGTGCAGTCAAATAGCGTATAAGGTTAGTAGGAGAATGACGCTTTTCAGATTGTCTACCGAGTGCCAAGGAATCGATCAAAAATGGTGAGATTTCGAATGTTGACCGTTGCCGAGGCCATTAGTATCCGATTACGCAACCCTGACCTCTGCGCACAGAAAGTTCGTGCGGACACTTAATCTCCCTGGCCCACGATTTGGAACAGTGATTGCGTAACTGATAACAAACACGCCGTCCATAACCTCTATTGACCGTTTTTCTGGCTCACCCCAGTTACTGTTTTCATATTTATTGTGTTGTAATTAGCCTGACGATCAAACACAGAAAACAAGTTTTGTTCGCTACTTTGTCGTTCTCAGGATTAGTAGGAGTACGTGGGTGTTATTCTTCCCAGAATATTTCAATTGCTACATTAAACAAGGGTCAAAATCCGTACACATTAGAGATCACTAGAAAGAACTGTTCTATTGTGCTAGGTTCCTGTGTTTTGTTGGAAGTCACAAAGGAAGGAACCTTCAGTTTAGACGATTGGTAACTAAGCTGTCATACTATCAAGCCATGGAATTCACTCATTCTACCGAAATTACCACAACCTTTGGGTTCTGTACTGTCCCAATTTGAGCCTAAACTTTGTGCACAGTTTGCTTGAGTTGAACTAGTCTTACCCGTTGTCTCTGTGACCAGCAAGTAACGTGGGGCCACGGTGTGGTAGACTAGTTGTGGTAGACTGTAGATAACGATGTGCCTTGAAGTAGACACACCGGTGGGCAATGCAGATCCTCCTCTGTCTAACGTGTCTGAAAAGTAGATATGTCGCTGCTCAGCGTGACCGAATGGCAACGATGCGTGATTTGTCTCAAAGGTGTCTGAAAGAAGTGGTCAGAATGAAGGTGTATCTGTGTTAGTGAGTCAGGACCAGAGGTTGTGTAATACGTTAAACATCCTGTCCAATCATCTATTAATAATACTAAAGGAATTCGAGAATTTCTAGTGTGCACCACAATGCATAAGGCCCTCGTCATCTAATGCACAGGACCATGTCCTTTTTAGAATAAGCTCGCTTTGCCAGAAGAGACGGTGTGGGCACAAGAATTGTGTACATAAAAATGTGGACATTTGTTTAAGTTTCTCTAGAAATTCGGCTAGTTTGTGCCTGCTGGGAAGCAACTGGCACAGTTCAGCAAGGTTAAACGGTCAGAAGGGAATATTTAGAACAAGGAACAAACGACCCGAAAAATTTGTTCAGTCTGTAGATCAGTATTTGATTCACGTAATAATGCCCCCCAAGTTCAGATTGTGTTTTGTAGTCTAGGTGTTAGAATCGCCCATTCCTCGCTAAATTCATAATGTGTCAATACAATTTACACTTCCATGCAACAAGCTTCATCTTGACAACGCGAACACTGCACTCATCTCTCTGAAAATAATTGGCACGTTATATCTCCGTAAGGGATGTGCATTAGCAGTTAGTTTCCGTGTTGAATATAGACTTCTTTCGGCAACAGTGTGAATTCTTAGGTTGCAATTACGAAGTCACACCACCGACAAATTTGCCAGTGACACCTGAACGCTTCGTTGCAGAATTCGTCATATGCCCTACGGTGTGTATCTGGTCTACATGCTTGGCGTTGAAGACAATGAATTGCTCACATATTGTGTATTCTATCGGAGTTCGTTATGGCCACATGCCTTAGAACTTGCGTCAGCACAAATTCACTCACAGTTGCGATTGACTCAAACACACTGGTTTCAAAGAAGATTATGGTGGCCAATAATTACAGTAGCAAAATGTCTACTAATCAGACAGTTACGGTTGCCACATGCGCACAACAGGCACAGTCATTGCCTGATATCTTCAATTGTGCCTAATATTCGGTCAGTCGTTCAGGGGTCAACACGCGCAAGTGCACGTGCTCAGGGTTGTGCATGTAAATTGTATGTGAAGTCAATTATCGATTCGAAACCGATCAAGTGACAAAGCACAATGTAAACTTTGAAAACTTCCGGTTTCCACTGGAGTCTGTAGAAGTATTTTTGTTACTGCTACTTTGATCACGACACAAGGCTCAAGGCCTATGGCATGTTGGCGGCAGTTCGTTTCGAGAAGATTAATTGACACCTCTGAGGACTCGAAATGTGAATCCGAAGTGGTTTGAGCTTGCTTTGCTCGATTTAGCAAACATCCGTTTTGAGGTCCATTTCGCACACAGCATCTGCAGAGCATCTTGAGTCGGTGCTCTTCTCAAAGACCTGGATAGTCTAGGTAATAGTCCACTAGAAGTATACGGAGATATCTGAAGCCACTGTGTAGCGCTATCAGATTTGAACAATCGTGGATGACAATGGACTGCTTGCGCTATGCTTTGCTCGCTTGCAGTATTACATATGTATTGAAGTATACTGGGAAGAAGGTCTGCCAAATAAACCTCCAAAGTAATAGTTGCTCGGTAAACCGTTTGTGAAGATTTGCACAACGATTCAGGACGTCCAACCACAGAACTGTTTGTCGTATTGTATACGGTTTGACCTGTAATCCTGATTATACAAATGGGCACATCTCGGATAACGTTGCAATGGAACTTGCTCAGTTGTTGACATCACGGAAAATTGCGGTGCTTTTGTAGAGACGTAAAACTAGTGACACACACTTGCCATCAGTGTTTGTGTCCTGTTTCTTGCTCACACTTGAAAAGTATACACCGCACGAAATGTCCCGTTTTTGGACCATGTATGCGAAGGCTTCAACGTAACAACTGTGGATTTAGATGATGTGCGATTCTGCATTGGGTGAGTATATGGAAGCAATGATCTAGTAAATACGTATTTTCGATTTTTCCAGGTTCCAGGGATTTGTTGGAGGCAAGAAGTTGTTCAAACTTCTGCTGTCAATAGAGCCACTGTTGTGACAAATCAGGATGAAGGGCGTATCAACTTCGAATCACCTAATTGCAAAAATTCCGCCTTCTTTTCTTTGGGATAATAGATCGAAGCGGATCAAGTAAAGGGGTATTTCACAGCTAATCTGTGCAAATAGTTTCAGATCTGTTTGAGTCATATTCGGTTCAAATCTGACGGCTCCGTGTTGAGGCAATAGCGATTACCCTAGGCAAGATTGACGGCATTCGAGAGCGTCGTGCCGATGGTGCAGTTTTGCCTATATTCACCGCTGTCTACTATCTTCTCCTTCTCGCACGTACTCTCAATCCTCATTGTTGATCGTGATGTTGAGCTTTTGTAAATGCCTGATACCAATCTGTCTATCGTTCTCATAGTGTTCATTTCACCCACGGTTTCCGAAATTTCTTGAATTTCACACCAGAGTCTTACAGTAAATGGGCCAACCAAACTCACTTTCGGATCAATTGATTTGGTTGTTATGATATGTCACGTAATGTTCACATGTAGGTCAGTTCGGTTGTCTCGGTTTGCTGTTGGACCCATGGGGATCTATCAAGTGACACCAAGAGTCTCCGACCTCGTTCTAGCAACAACAGACTCATTGTGACAGGTACATTGACTGTTGGCCAGTGTAAACCACACCGCCGAGCACATGGAACTTGTGGAATGTTTCAGCTGGAGGCGGTTGAATTCTCTTTATTCACATGACGTTTGACTGGAAGCAAGTGATTTATTACACAGTCCAAAACAAGTAGAACCACTTCGAACTATAAACGCTTCACTCTCGATTAGAACCTAACAGTGTAATCCTTTGTCATTCCCAATTTGAGATGACTGGATATCACATTTGCTGTTTCCGATGTCATATCTTAGTTGACTGGCTTTTAGTTTGGCATGATCTACGAGGACATGAGAATCAATCTTTTGCACAGTGTGTCACTCGAACGCATTCCGCTGCATCTCATCAGGTATATATTGCGGTCGGCGGGTTTATGTAGCGAAATTGAGTGGGCATTGTGAAGATAAACAACAAAATCAACAACCACGGTTGGCGGCATCCAAAACGGATTAGCCTGTCACAGTGACTGGAGCCAGAGGACGTCTGCGCTTTAAACCATCACCCCAAGTGGCTTGCGCTGCACCACTTGTGGTTCCACTCACACACCACATATCCGGTGTAAACCCGAAGGAATAAGACCAGTAGGTGTGTGAGTGAGGCCTTTGTGTCCAGCCGGCCAATGCTGGTTAGCCAACTGAATAGCTAGCAGGAAAATAAAACCTTTATTTCTCGGAAAATAAACACAGGGAGACTACAATTACGAGGTTTAAACTGAGATGCAAGGTAGGTTGAGTGTGATACAAGAAGCATTAGAGTATAGGTATATGTTGATGCATCCACCCACCCTGCTTCTTCCAACAGTTGTCTGCCGGGGTAACCCATCCAGTAGAAGGTGTAACCAGTACCTGCTTTCCGCGACGTTCCTTTACTCGCATGCCTTGTTTCGCTCAAGCTGCTACGTTAAACCCATAACGGCGCAGTTCCATCGCGATCAGGTGCATAATTTGTCTCTTCTTGAACACCCTTTTGCGCTCTGCATTCGATTTAGCAGTTCTGTTTGCACAGCATTCTCCATGCTCCATAACATACAGAGCTGTCTTGTGCGTCTTCCGGGTCGCTTGAGTGCTGGTTCCAATGGTTACTGGAACTTGATTATTGAGCATTTTATGTCGTCCATTGGATTTTGTTTGTGGGACTAATATGGAGTGTGTATGTGTTTTGGCAGTTAGCCTGTTTTGTCCTATCTCACCCAACCGTGGTGCAGCAGATAGGGCTGACCTTGAATTTATCCTGCTCGACGACCGATGCAGCAAGGTATTTGGTTTATGTTGTATAGTCATGGATTTTGTGGGCTGCAAGCACGTCCAGACCTAGACAGGAGGCGATTAGGGCCCCCAACCAAGGCCCTTAGCTCAAAAGCTTGCACCGCAAGGTAGCAGGTGACGCACGTGCGCACACACACCCGCAACAGAATCAACCACCTAGAACAGGCTTGACAGTCATAGGAACAGCAATATTGCACAGACAAATCTATCACACATACACACAAAATGAGACCAGGCGACAACATCCCTCGAACGGAAACATAACACAACACTAGCACCCTCCACAACGAACGCATCAGCATTTTGTCTGGCTGCTCCCCTTTGGCCCCCTTGAGACGTCTGTAAAAATTTCGAAATAACGGCTCAAGATTCGGAGGAAGTTGAGTACCATAGTAATTCAGTTATAAAAGTAACCTCCAGAACTCAATACACAGAACAGGCGAACGCACAGTGCATTGAAGACAACAAGGTAGAAATGAACGACGAGTCCGCGACATCTCCATTACTGCATACATCAATTTTTGCAGACACAGCAGTGATAGTGATTGGTTCACGAGCGCAGCATCCAAATAACCCTTGTTCCAACACTGTAACTCTAAGATGAGGCACGACAAGCCCCTCGAAGATCAAGATTTGGCGAATGTCCGAGCATAAGCGTTAGTTGACATTCTGTACGCAGAATCGTTTGTGCAGACCCTCGGATGCTGCGGAAAATATACAGTGGAGTTCAATCGATACGGAGATCTCAATCCTCAGTTCTTCGACATGAAAAGTACACAAAGACCCGGAACCAGTCTTTTCAAAATGATCGGGAAATACTTCCCGATGTATAGTAATTACCCTCCACATACCATAACGCAATATTTGCCAACGCATTCCCTGATACACCCCCTCGAATAACAGTGCCCTACCGCATTAGCGATAAGAACACGTTCAAGCCAAATGGTGCTGACAACTCCAAACTTCACGGAAACAGTTTGCATAGATCTCCAAAGGGGTGCTGTGTATTTCTTTCTTAGAATCTGGGATACCATCTGCGTTGTGAATCAAATTGTCCAAGTGGTTCCCACAGACACTATAAGTTTATGCGTGTTAACACTGGGGCGCACCAACATCGATCTACTTCAACACCACCACGTTAACAGAAAATGTCATCACCCCACAATTTCCGTGACCAGGTCTTACTATAATTGACCAAAGGTGCTCCGTTGAGCTACTGCGTTGTTTATTAGTTGATTTGATCTATTGGTTGTTACTCAGTCGGGCACGTGCTCAGTCATGGATACGCAGGTAAACTGAACGTGTGTATTGTAACAGTGCACGTAGAATCAACAGAATGTTCAGCCAATCAACTCCACTAACAGCACTTGATTATCACAATTTCAATGACCTCTGCAATTAAGCGCTTCTGTGTAGATTTAAACCCTCTTAGACATTTTCCAGGTTAATTGCATGACCTGTGCCTAACTTGTGACCAGCGATTGCAGAATCCCTGATCATGGCTCTTACTCCCATTGATTTCCGGATGACAATGATATCGCAGGTCAACATGCCAACACTCAAACGGAGATCCTGCGTCTTCAATCGCGAAACACTTAATCACAATAGAACATGTGGTTGACTGCGTCACTTCATTTACTGTATTATTGCACGATAGCAACTCGAAGATTTCGGCGTTTATCGAGGCGTTGTAAATCGAGCGGCATGCCTCCGATTTTCTGTTGGCAGGAGGTGTTGATGCAATCAGTCTGGTTTTTAAAGCAATTTGTTCCCTTTATGAACTTGAATAAGACAATGAGAAGAGGTAAATCTGTCTGTCTGTCTAATCCCTTGAGCCATTATTTTCGCCCTATGGAACCTTATTTAATGTTTAAAATTAGTTACATGTCCATGTGTGATCAGAATGTACGAAATGTTACTCCGGAGAACATCACATGATTTACGTCTTCTCATTGTCTTATTCAAAATCACTCTGGTTGCCGTGGTACTGGTACCAATCTGGCAGACTGTCCGTAACACATCCTCGACGCTGTCTTGTGGTTGTCTACACAATGAGTTCAGGCAAGCTACAATAAGTTTAACGATTTTGTGACTGTTTTTACTGAGATTGTTCCCATGATACATGCTTATCTGAGTGGGCTTGCACCCTCCAGTGTCCGCCTTACGTCAACACGCAGCCGGCTACATAATCCTTACCAGATGACGTCTACTCATTTCCTCAGATCGGACAGGCGCACACGTGCATTCGCTCTAAAGTTGGTAACGATCACACAGCGTTTGACTCAGACAGTGAAATTGAGTCAGTCATTGGGGCGTCTATACTGAGGTATGAACATGTTGCTTGATTTTGTTTGATTACATTCTAGTGCATGTCGCTTTGCAACTGCATATGTCAGCCACACAAATTGCGTACAAATGGGGTATCACGCATTTCCACCTCCCGTGTAGATCCCAACGGTAAGCTAACAATACAAGGTGCGAACTGATATTTCAAAATTGGTGTGAATGGAATAAAAGGGGCTGCAGAAATAAATGACGGAGAGACATCGAATAGACATGACATTGAGAGGGTTCTGCATTAACGAAGAGTGATACGGGATTTTGATTTTCATACAGATTGAAAATCACCCACAATTGATCGCAGCTGTCGCATTCCCATAGACTATCCAGTCGGCCCCTTTCGAAAAGAAGCACTAGACTCGAGTTTCGCTCTCATTAGAGCTCGTCAGTAGTGCATATCCTTGCCACTGCCGGGACTAGAACTCCGGCCTCGCTTTTTGAATGTTCCTGGAACCGTTTGTTTTGAATTATAGTTCATATTTTTGATGTGAACTTGTTGTTACCTGTTTTGCCGAATCGTTAAACAATACAATATCATTGTGATACAAAATTGAAATGATGCTTCGGCTCGATGTTTTGTCGCTGAGAGTTGCTCAGTGTATCCTTAGAAGTTCTAGAAATGTGTGTCTCAGCTTACTGTCAAGGGAGAATTGGTGTGACAAAAAATGACAATTCCGTTGAAATGCAGGAAGGTAGTATAACATTTGTCGTTCGGATTTCAGGAATGTGCATCGTGCATTCAGGCATCAGATGGTCTATTCTATTGTATTGCCCGTCCTCTTACTTGATATCGACCGTTCAGGGACAGTTTTTAATTCATATGCACGTTAAGTTTCACTCACCAAAACATTTCTGTCACCCATGAAGAAGAGTCAGATGACTCAATACTCTTCTTCTAGATTCCTATTTGTGAGCACCTGGACGGTACACTTAGTCAGCCTGTTTATCTTGAAGCCACGTGGATTGGACGGTATTCGTAATTATCTCCAATTCTGCAACCTGATGTTTTGGACGACCAAACAGCTACTTGTCAATTTCAGACGAGGTCATTTGAACCTCTACAATTCAGGGACGTGGCTTGATGTGAACGCTATTTTGTCGAGCAAGGAGATTATACAAACCTGCCGAACAAATTTTGTATAGCAGCTCTTTACGAACGCACTGTGTGCGAATGGGTATTTCGGCCAAATTTGTTGAAATTCATTGCAAGGAGTGAATAGTCAACTTTCAACCATAATCAGTGCCCAAGACGCAGGTTTTCATCAATCTTCTCTGCACGGGAGACCACAATGCTGACGACGTTAGTCGAACGCCGAAATCTGCTATTAACCACACTTATCCCGCAGCGGAATTTCGTTCGGCATTTTCCACCCGCAAGACTAGTCTTCACTACCCTGCCCATTCTTTCTCGGAAAGCTCTGTCTCCCCAGCCACCTACCAGTTCGCTTATCAGTTGCAATGGCACATACATCAGCAGAACAGATGGAAACTTGCGACAGAGGAGGGTAGAGCATACTCATCGTCTCTTATTGACAGACCAATAATGAGTTACTCTTCAAATATAATCAATGTGCCTAGAGGATATATGTGTGACTAGTGAAGTTTGAATGGAAGCAAAATATAACGCATCAGATGCCGAAATATCACTGAGAGCAAAAGGATGGATTGCTAGTGCAATCTGTGAAGAATTAGATAAATATGTTTCAAGAAATTCTAGCAACGAAAGTAGAGCAGACGTTGAAGACAGAGCACGTCGAGAAGACGTTATATATTAAACCGAATTCGATGATTGGGAACAGCATTACACTTGCTGGAATGGATGAGATTTATCAGTTGGAACACGGCATTATTATTCCGGATGACTTTTCAGCTAACGAGTTTTGGAAAGAGGCACTCAACTCGAGTTTGGCATTACACTAAACACCACCGATTTGTCACAGGTGATCGCTCGACCACCTTCGTTTGTGATTACTGATCAGATTGCCCGTCCTCCGCATAAGAACCACAGTTGCCACCTGTTAACTCCAGTCGATAATTCCGTGATTAGGACTTCCGAGACAGGTCGAAATCTCCACCCTCATTAAAGTTGCTAGTCAATATTTCGGACTACCGAGAAGTAGTCGGGGATTTGGCTAATTTCAAGTTAAGCATCACATATCTGACCGCAGCCCTCGCATTCAGATAGTCACTGCTGACAGTCTCCTCCGTGAACGAACACTCGACACAATTTTCGCTCTTGTCAGAGCACATCAGTAATACATGTCCTTGTTACCACTCAGAATTGAACTCTGATCCGTACTGTCATGAAACAACCATGTTAATTGCTGTGCCACTGACCTCACTGATCTTCTCAGTTGTGCCATCTGTAAAGACAACGACTACTTCCAGTTTCTGATATCTGCAGTATGAACGTCAGATGCCTGTAGACATCGAAATACCTCCTGTTATTGGAATGGAATCAGCATTTTGGATCCTGTTATATCTTACTAACTTCGCAGGAATCACTTCAGACATCTACTTATATATTTAGCAATTTAAAAACGGCTGATTGCAAATCAGCCCTATATATGACGTGTTTTACTTCGTCGAATTTAATATGGCAAATTCCATTATTGGAACGCAATACAATGTTTGCACTGAACTATGCGTTAGAAACGGAACATATGGGGATGCTACAGCTATATTGCAACTGTGATCTCAATTATAAACGCGTGGTCTATGTTGTCCTTGATTAGTCTTGGCTAAATATGGAAGAACGATTGTGATTCCAGACCGTGTATATATCTCATGAAGTTGAAATGCACATCCGCTTAGACACAAGTCACATCTGCGCCGCTAGTAGTTGAACGATAAGAAGACCAGAATACAGAACATCAAGGCTTGTGGGGTCGGCAGTCTTGCGAAAAGATGTCCGTACTCACAGCAACAACGGCTAGATTTATTTGATCCGTGTGAAACAGTGGGGAAGCAGAAGAGCAAATGCCTGTTAACTCCAATCGATAACCCCGCGATTAGGACTTCCTAGGCAGGTCGAAATCTCCGATCTCATTAAACCTGCTAGGCGATATTTTAGATTACTGGTGAGTAGTCGAGGATTTGGTTAATTTCAAGTTGAACATCGACTACTCACCAGTAATCAAAAATA
>LOND01008458.1:7963-20158 GCA_014220965.1 Paragonimus kellicotti | reverse complement strand
TAGAAGACACACACACACACACACAAACCGGGCAGAAGTGCACACGACGTGTGAGCGGAAACCGGGGTGTGTTGTGGACCGGAATTCTGATTCATAAACGCGAGCGCGTGCGTAGCATGGCAACCAGCGAGTTGGACAATAAAGATTGTGCTTTATTAGGGGCCTTTCGCTACAATATTATTGTTCTGAAGTCTGGGCTGTTAGGATACATGTAAATCCTGTTAATTTAGTAAGACTTGGCGCTTGGATCACGTAATTTTTTTTTGGGCAGTGGGCTCGTTATATCTGCTATTGCGCTATCTTTGCTATCACGCTCGAAGTCTCATCAAATTTGGTCGGAAAACAGCAGCTGAAACCCTCTCATAATGCTGACCGTTTGCACATCATAGGTGAATGTTTCAAAAAATGGGCAATGTCGCCTCCCGAGGTCATACTAAGTCATAAGAGGAGACACTGGAAGGTTGAATGAGAGAGGACGGTTGCGGGTTACATCTAAATTCTGGATAAAAAGATCTAGAATAGTTTCTGGGCGACTTTTGGCATGTTCTTGATAATCTGACATCATTGCATTAAGCCAATTCATCACATTTACCACTGTACTTTTGTGCAGATTTGTACTGAATTACACTGAATTGTGTGTGTGTGTGATGTTAAATTTTAAATGAGGAAATGATAACGTTACAATTAGAAGGCTGGAAGAACAATAGCATCTCCCTCAGGAATATTAGGGGTAGGCAGGCTGAAAAACTTTGGCAACCACTGAGACACCCTGTAACAAGTATCGTAAGAGCATATGATGTACGATAGTTTCTGAAATAGACTTTTGGCTGTCTAATAAAGGGTCATTGTAAATGTGCCTAATCCAACGCTTCAGCTATTGGGTTTTGTAGATTGGACCGGTATGTGTTTGCTACGTTGTTGACCAGTTCTGACCTGGTTTTGTCAGCGAGCAAGCGGGTGGGGGAGAGGATCGCCGGCCAAACCTGCGTCACATGTTCTAGTTCGAAGTTCCCAGTGTGACTGGCACCAGTCTATGCTATCAACTCGTCCAGACAAACTGACCTGAACTTCACACTAAAATATGCCACCTCAATAGACATAATCAACGCTAGACAACCATAATATCTTAGCCTCCATTGTTCTGTCAGTAGATAATTTTCGTGTCAAAGCGGATCATACAAGGGGATACTTACAAGTCAAGGTAAGAACGCACACCGCACAGTGATTGATTGGTACACAAATGTGATCGGACAATATGAAGCTTTTGACGAATCCTGTGTGCCTCTAGGCTTGCAGATCGCTGACCCCGAAAGATATTTCACGCCACTACCGGATGCTCACATGACCTAACCGACTGTCGTATGTGCGTGTGGTCGACCATATTCCAGTGCAATCCGGATTGGTCGATACTATGCACTGGTGATTATTGGGTGGTATTCTGTTGGTCAAGCACTCGGTTCTGATGTTTTACACGTCTTTATGAAACGGTCCAACGATGTGTCTTGTGATTAACGATTTTATTTCGGGAAAAATAATAGCACTTTATCCAACTACTTCACGGGGAATTCGTTAGTGAAATTTCAAGTTTTGTATTACAATAATCCCTGCCAACAAATACATATTCCCGGATGGAACGATCTTCCGTGAAATGAAATTTCCTCCGTAAGATTAGACCAATTTCTCCCATATATAACGTGTACATTTTGTTGTCTTTACGTAAGCCATCACGATCGTTTAAGACGTCCTCTATTCAGACTCTGTTGCATGATTCTTGTGAGAACTGCTTTTCTGAAACCCTCTGTCCCTTGTGGTCTCCATAATGTACATACTGTTCTAATTATCATACACCGCGCTTGTTTTAAACCCTGATAGCGTGATGCTATTAGAGAAGCGCACGCCTTTCATCAACTCTCGTCAAGTATGATTTGTTATCACGTCAATCAAGTCAGACCAAGACAAGAAACTGCATTAGGTAACGCGGTAAGTGTATATTCCGTAGTCATAGGGACACGTTTTTATAGATTGATAAGTTGTTACATGAAGAAAAAATATCTTTGCTTGTGCGTTGCTGTCTTTGTGTTGGTCGGTGAAAAATTATGCCGGACTGTTGATCGTGTAAAGAAAGGGTGAATGAATGTAACTAAAAGTAGATTCAATGGAGCTGTTGAGTGCAAGCATATTAACAACGAACATTGAAACAATATTCCGTCAGATATATGCATTTGATGGCCTGTAGGATTGGGCTAGAATGACGATTAGGTGAATTGTAGTGCAGGTTGTCCCTCATGTATGTACCGATAGAGTAATATTTTAAAACCCTCAATCGATTCAGCCGTGATAACAGAGTTGGGCAATGCGTTCCAATGTGAACAGATCCTAACTGTGAAGCAGTTTTGTGAGCAAAGTAACATACCTACTGCATGACTGAGTTTTAGCGAACGACCCCTTAACTATTCATTCCAGTTCAGTGGGAAGAGTTGCAGCGGTGAATGACTTGGTATGTGGAGTATTTTGTGGCTAAAAATGGTTCTCTTCTGAAATATTTGTAGTTTATTGAGACGTGACTTAATCCTTCCAGTCTTTCTGCGTAATTAATTGCTTCATTGGCCGTCTCTGAACCTTTTCAATAAATGCCAAATCTTTTCTAAGATAAGAACGACAGTCCTGTATGTTCGTTGTCCAGATGTGGGCAGATTATGGAGGTGAACATAGTGGGAAACTCATCACATTCTTCATAAGACGTTCAGGGCTATTTGTGTCTTTTTAGCCAAGGCTATAAAGTTTGTGGATAAACTCAAAATATCAGTCACTTTGATCTCTAGGTCCCGTTTGCATACTGACACGGGTAGCTTTGTTTCGTCAAGCTAGTAATCAGCACACTTTTGACTGCCCGAATAGGTTGACGTTGAAGGGCAAATTATTTTCCATGGGCCACTGATTTGGACGGTTAAGATCGACATAATAAAAAAAGGTTTCGATCAATTTTGTTGTCTATCATTTTCGAAGATGTCGGGACCGACAAATAGTCGTGCCCAGCAACGGATAAAAGAAAAGCCGTAACCATGACTAGGGACACAATTTTTCTATTGGGCCTGGTTGAAGATGTGAATGTGCATTATAACGACTGAGATGGGGAGATGGTTGGAAGTGAGGGGAGATTTCGGTGACAAAGGATTTACATATTTTGACATGTTGAAACAGTGGATTCAACGAGACTGGAACGAGGAATATCGATGTCATTAGACAAATGTTTCATGACTCCAGCAACTATCCCAGACAGCTTGGTGAGAATTCAACAAGAAATCACCGCACAACAATACGACAAACAGATAGCCGGTTTGTGTGCATTCGCAAAACAGAGGATAAGATTAGACGGGTTTAAAATTGCCTCGAAACTAAGGCCTGAAATGTGGAATTACTCATTTTAGTAATAATTGTTAACAGCTAGTGTAAGTCTTTAGTGTCTAGCTGGTTCTAATACACACATGAAGACTTGCTGGATAGTACGTTATTATAAGCAAACAACATGCGCTATATCGACTAGAGAGTACAGTAAGACTATAATGCAAGTTGAGGGGAGGAAATATATCCGAATATCAAACTTCGAGTGTGGCAACATCTGTTTACTCCACCTTAAATGGGTCTATTGAATCGAGCAAGAGACTCATATAGGACGGAAAAAATTTGTCTGGGCACATTTCGAGTGAATGATGTTTGGAAAGTGTGAACCACTAACTTCTCCTAGGCCAAGAACGCTGAATCTTGTTCGTGCTTTCGTTTGGAGATAACACGTAACACTTACCAATTCTATCACAATCTGTGGAGCAAGGACAGTAGTATGATGTGAAACTTAACCAGTGTTGCGGTACACAGAAAGACATATCGTTCTCTCGGAACCAGTCATCATAAGATTCATATTAAACTGGTGATGTGTTTTATCGTAGGACTGAGAAATTTGTACGTACACTTGTTATCCATGCAAATTGTTTGGTAAGCTATGCATGTTCATAGCTCGGGGTTTCGGCTACTTCATGCGGAAAATTAATCAATGGTGAGAATACTTATGAAGTAATGGCTCTCACTCTGAACGTGTAGGAACTACAAATGTTTAAAGTTTAGAGTAGAAGAAACGCTGAAGCATCGGAACAACAATGTGTGATGGATACAATATAGTAATGAACTGTAAGCGATTCTCAGATGTAGACATGTTAGAATGTAGTGACTCACTTAGAATGGTTTTTGTGGAGTTTATCAAGCCTAGTAAAGTTCGCATAACAATGTAGATGGTAAGGTGTACAGTTTAGAAGAGTCGATTTCGAGAGAATTCCTGACCAAAGTCAAAATGTTCTAGGGTTAAGTAACTTAAGAGTTCATTTTCATCTAGACCAAAAGTAGCAGTTCACCTCAAGGTCCGGTTGCTAAACTTCCTTTAGCTGAGCCGAAAACAGTTCCATGAATCTTTATGTCCAATTGGACATCACTACGTCCCCCCCCCTCAGTGGTATCTGTCAGTCTTTCTGCATACACGTTGCTGTCTCAATTATTCATCTGACTGCAATGGTATCTGTGAGTTAGTTCATTTCATTTCTTCTTCTGAACACTACAGATTGCGGCAAATTTTTCTACAAAGTACATATTGATTATCCATACAGACTAAGTATCACACAACCTTTTTCTGTTCCTTGTACACAGAGAGGTCTTTTGATCGAACATCTTCGCATAAGACGACCGTTATTCCTTATTTTTCACGTTATCGTATACGTTCAGTAAAACAGTAAGCAACCACATCGAGAGCAGATTACATTTTCACAAGTGGGCACATACATGGATGATTCTGAAAAATGGAAGAAAGCGGGAAACCTTGACGAGCGTAAGCACAGGGATGGACACTCGCTCCTCAATACTCTCCGGTTTTTGTGGACAACCTGTAGATTAAAATTCATTCGTTGCCTCAGCGGGAAGAACCGGTTACCGTGGGCAGTGCTGAGGTGTATTAGTGGACCATAGATGAAGCAGATTCGCAAACTACAAGGTAACTCAACTGAGTAATTGCAAACACCGGAGTGCTGAGACTTTGCGTCCGCGGTGAACCACACTATCACGGTGGACGGCGAATTATCTTACAGGTGCAAATTCGTAAAGTAGAAAAGTGGCTGCGTGTTAATCCGCTTTCCCCTACTGTGGAACTCTAGCGCAGACCGTAGACATTGCTATTGCAAGTGTCAACGCCTTAGGGGGTGGAGTCAAACTGACTCCCAAGAAAACCGAGTCGAAGTCAGCCTTGACGTGGCTGACTTCACTCATGAAGTACATTTTGAGTACATTTTTCCGTCTGCCCGTGAGTCCCGAATTCACAATTTTATATAAATAGAGTAGCGTTTTGCTGATCTTGTCGGGTCGGAGGTTGAGACGGCTACACCCGCTGTCTGTCTTCTCTGTAATTTTGTCTCTTAATTTGTGGAGTATACGCAGTGAATCGATCGGCATATTTGGTCGGGACATACATTAGAAGTGTCGGTGATGATCAGTAGTTATGCTATTCATCCACCTGGACGTCAATTGCATCGATTAATCGACAAGCAGACAGAGCAGGCCCCACAGTGTTGCCCATAGGATGGGAATCAGTCAGATTTGTGATCAGCTGTTCAGTATTTCATGGGTTGCATTCGATTACAGTTTCACTTCAACTTGTCTAGTAATTTTAACGGAGACAGGGAGCGTACACAAAAGCAATCTGTTCAGGTATTGCAGCTACCTTGGTCAGTGGTTAGCCTCTACAGCGATAAACGTTGTCTAGCTAGCACCAAGAACCACTGAGGTAACCCCCTGACTGACAGTCCCAGTTCGTTCGAATATACTTTAACTAAAATAACAGGATGAGAAATTATCGAATTGGAATTTCTCAATCCGTGGCAATGTGTAGTCTGTATTGTTTGTATTCATCCCGTGTTCGCTGTATACAGACGAAGAGTCAAATTCACCGCCTTGTTGTCCAATCACGTAGTCCTATCCGTTCATTAGGTGACCTTATTGTGTGCAACCTAAAGCAAGATATCAACAGTACTCAATAGGGTGTGATTCATTTTCATTCCAAAATCGAACCCAAAACCCCGGATACTAATTTTAGGCATGTTGACGCCAAGTGGTTGCCTTAACACTCAACAGTTGACTATTCTGGTTAGGGAGAACGATCACTCGAGCTGTCAGAAGGAACGCTAGAACGCCAGGTAGCCGGTTTCCAAGACCGACTGTGTCGAACTGGCAAGACCGGAGCGTGCGTGCAGTGCATCCGTCCAATTCGTTTGTACAAGTGATGTTACAGAGAGACACACAGGAGCGGTAGTCCTACTGAAAACAGACTAAACGGACAGGAGCCGTTGGAATGATGCAATCGCTTACTGTGAGTTCAGCAGCGACGAAGTAACTCTGGATCCAACCACGGAATTTACGCAGTTTCTCTTTTACACCCTTTCTAAACATTTTTTCAAAGCTAACAACGAACAAGTTCTAGCACGGCAAGGAACCATCCAATCAATGTTGCTTGCATGGTCAAGGCAATTCGGGAATGGATAAACAGAAGCTTATGAGCACACCGGCATGGTCTGAAACACGCAACAGAACGTGTGTCGTCTGAAGGCGAACACATGCAGTCACAACGTCACCATCATTCTGTCAGTTTAGATCAGAATAAGACGCTATGAATTACTGTGTTAACAACTCCGCAGTCTTTAAAGATTAATATTCTTTACTTATAAAGTTTCAGTGTTCATTTCAACAGCACTGACACTGAAAAACACCCACGATCGATTTATCCATAAGTAACGGATCTGGATCAAAACACAGTTTAAGCTGAACGTCTACTAAATAGATAGATAAGTTGAATTTTTATAATGAAGAGTTTCCGATGACTTTTATTGTAGTGATTTGTAAATAACTTTTTACAGAATCCCAGGTTGAATTGGGTCTAGGCTAACGACACTCGATCATACCACTTCAAGTATTAGTGAGGAACAAGGGATTAGCAATTTGGCCAATCAATAAGAAGGCTTCTGACAGTGTTTATTCAAACTATGCAACCGTGATCGGTCATTTAAATGAGATCTGTTTAAAATTGATAACACCTGGGATGGAATGGCTTTGTCAAGTAGATGACAGTGCACCATTGGCTTACAGTGTCCACCACAGAACGATTGCAACAAAACACTGATGACGGCACACCCGTTAAAATGCGGAATAATTGCTATTGGACCCTTTCCTGCCGAAAACACTATGACTGGATCGGTATCGACGTTCCGAATGAAGAAAGTAATCCTGTGAATGCAGATCACTACAGTCGTCATAGACGATGACCCACCTGAAAACGGTGAACAAAACAAGAAATCGACAAGATAATTTTTGCTTGATGACGGTTTTCAACCGATGACAACGTGGGTTGTGCAACAATTGCACACACATACACACACTGAACAGTCCACGTGCCAGAAGCGCGTACGAAAAGACGGGAAATCAGAGACGGATAGGCAAAGGTGCATAAGCACGAGTGAAAAGACCACAGATGTGGAGAGAAACGTAAGAAGAACATCAGCCGGGAATCGTGAACAGAGAAGCCTAATTACCATGGAAAGACAAGGAAGGAAGTAGCCTAATGGGAACTTCAACCGCTTCAGACTTCTGGGGAATTCACGAGCCCATGTTACCAAAAAGAACGTAACAGAATGTGTTCAAAATAGAGAATACGTGAATAATTATGTAGCTAAGGCACATCGGTTGATGATTAACAGGCGAGCGAGTGAGAGTCAAATAAAAAGAGAAGCGTACTGGAAAACCAAACAACTCGTGCCGACAATTCTGGCTGTCGCGTTCACTGGGGAATCGCATACACACACAAGCATGATGTGCGGACAGACAGCAATATAGTATGTACAAACATAATTCAAATCGTATAAAATCTATCATTAGGCTAACAACCACGAACGTCACACTTCACTTCACACGGACATTGCAGAGAGGGACGGGCTGAAGGCAGTGGGAAACCAAAAGGCTGCAATCCGATACAGATCGGACAGAAAACAGATTGCAATAACAAATGTCATAGAAAGACGATCAGTGAGCCACACGAGCGCAGGTGTAACAGGAGGAGGAGAATTCCGACCGAGCACACATACGCACAAAAGATAGACAGTATCGAGGCTAAGGGGGGGAAATAATTAGGGGTTCGTTGATCGACGAGAAGAAAGTCAGTCAGATGACCGGTGAATCGGAACAGACCACCGATCTCGTTTTATGGTGATAAGGAGAAGGGGGGGGACGAGGAGTAATCCCGAGGGTGGGACACGGGGAGAGTGGGGGAATGAGTATGTTCGAGTAGTGTGCGCTACTCTGTCTGGCCGTTCGAATCACAATCAATGCCATCGGCAGAAGTGGCGGTTGGGGTCTCCCGTCCGTTGGGGAAAATATCGACTATGCCAGGTTTGGAGTCGCGTTCCTGGAACGTTTTGGTACTAATCACTTCAACAGTAGTGCCAGGATTGTGATGGTTTGAAGACGAGGAATTAGCAATAGGACTGGTAGACGGCGATGTGTGTAATGAAGAGTCGGCCGAAGGGCTGTCATCCGTGATGGCGTTAGAATTTGACGGGTGCGATTCGGTTGGATGTGAATTATTTACCTGAAAAGACAAAAACGAGCAAATTGCGTTGGTAGTAACTGTGCGAGCAGTGGGTTAATAAGGACTACACAGTCAAGATCATATAATGCCTTTGGTAAGCCGAGAAAATTCGTTTAGCTGATCAACAGAAGAGAAGACGGTTTATGACAATGGAAGTTTGAATGAACTGGTGGTTTGGTCCAGCTGTTTATGATTCCGAAACATCCTAAAACAAATACGTAGAAAAGACGAGACATCGATTATTTCGATTAGGCAATATCTTCAACATAATAGTTTGAAAAGAGATAATCGAGCTTGTAATGTGACACGTAGTCCAGTCTATAGTTAGGACCAATGTATTATGTGATGTACAGTTGACTAAATCTCATCATGTCTTTGACGGCACTTGTAGTAGTCAGTGGCCTACAAAAGTCAAACATTTTAAATCTAATTATTGAGAAGAGGACCAAAAATGATGATTAGTTAGGTAGCCTTCAAGCTAGATTTTCTGCCGAGAAATAGAAGTACACTTACACACAGTACACACACAGCACTAGTCTAGGCTCACTGAGACAATTTAGTCACCACATGATAGCTATGAGTTTTGCTGTTGTTACAACATCGAGGGTTTTGACAATGACAAATGATCATCGGATAGACCGAGGAGCATTATCATTTCGGCAGTCAACTGAATAAGCTACTCTATATACGGCCAATCAAATTCAGAAACCACTTCCCGGTATCATTTGGTTCAGTTGTTATCTTTCTGGATGTGCGTGCTATTGCCACATCAGACTAGTAGGTATTCATCATCATCATTAACTGCCTGCATATTATATAAACGAGTGGTCTGTAGGGTTAAATAAACAGGAACGCTTGATCTCTCAAGTTCTGGCACATCACAACAGTTATGCGGCGACTGTTAACAAGTAAATTGTAGGATGCAAATGACAGCAACCTGAACAAAATTCTGAACAGGTGTATTACGGAAGAAAATTGCAATTCTCAACCTTTACATCACAAAACATCTCTGCTACACGACATGCAGGGTACTTTCAGGATGTTCGAGCTTAAGCAGGAGTAACCGCGGCAACCGGGTCCTGGTTAGCAGTTAGAAGTGGTTATGGCTGAGACGAGGTTGGAACCTATAGCGTCCGCTAAAAATGGCTCTACTCATTGGAACACGGTATGTAACTCCTATTGGTGTCACCAACTGTTCTTCCAACCAGCTTCCTCGGAAAAAATTGGGTGTCCGCCAGCGCGTACTACCCCATTTTCAGGGTGTATTATCGGATAGCGCCTCCATGATTCGCAAAAGGATAAATCGTTTTTGGGGTTGGAAAAATCTGTCACGTGAAACATGCAGTGTTCCAAGACAAATGATCAATAATCGTACTTACAACAGCCTGATTGGAATCGTTCCAGCACTCAGCTTTAGAAGTACATCACATCGATTCGAAAAACAAGTTATCAGTAGAGTTCGAGAGAAACACTAACGACAAGAAGATATAGAGGCCTTCAAAGTTTAGTATGTACGGTAAGTTTAGCGATATCGATGCATTACACATAGTGAAAGCGTTCCAACGTAAAGGATAGGAGAGAGCAGCTTCACAGCTCTGACTGGCCGTTTTTTCACCAGAGTGGTACTGACAATTGCGACTATGTAAAACAGTCAGCAGACGTACCGTAGCAGATTCAGTCATGCAGTAATGACTTGCCGGCACAATATTTACGATTATACGAATCATTTTACACATCAGGCGACTAAAGGAAGGATCACGTTCTTGACCATACAAAGCCATCCGCTTGAGTCGACTGAATTCGATGACTTCAACAAATCAAATATTGAAGAGGCTATTGTTATGGTGACTACAAATTTCATGGCATCTCATTCAGTTGTTGTACGGTCAAAAGGAAAAGATATAGAGAGAAAATGGCCTCATCATCATCATCATCATAGACAGCAATACATCAGTGGTTCACACTGATGCTTAACTGCCACACAACCACGAAGGAAAAAAACCTATATAGGAAGAGAGAAGAAAAAAAGAAGAGGGGAAGGGGACCTAACTACTAAAAATAGCTACGTCTATATTCAAACATACAACATCAAGGCGCCTACACCTTGCAAACAAACAACCGAGCTGTGAGTGAAAGTAAGGCGTCATCAGCAAGACAGCTTCCTCACCTGGGACCAGTGGCACGGATCAGCTTAAACAGTTTACCGATGTTCCCTGAGGCAAATGCGGTTTCCATTTCCTTAACTTTTTCCACTAACCAAGCCTCACGATCAGCCTTTAGACTACGTTTCAGTTTCCTACGGATATCTCTTCTAGACTTGTTATGTGAACTACCAGGAGGAACCTTCCGTCTGGCTTCTAACAACTCCAGGGATTTCTCTGAAATCCAATGTTTGTTTACCCCATGTACCCCTGTGCCGCATGCTACAGTACCTGCTTTCTGAATGGCCTGTGAGATTTGAGTCCAGCAGCTATTAGGATCTTCGGAGTGAGTACCACTAAGGCAGCTTTCTAAGCTGGTTTGGTAATTATGTTTTACCGATGGTAAAGCCAGTTTCTCAACAGCTAACCGTTGCTGTCGGTGGGGTCGTTGCCCAGCAAAAGTAAGAACAAAACGACAACAACGACAATCTACTAATGCGGCTGCGGCCGTCGTGCTGAGGACTATACCTACCCCAGCCTGACCTGTAACAGCGGCTGTGGAGTCACCCAACCAGTATCGGGTAGACAATGCGGGTGCTGTTAGTTCCATACGTTGACTACTGTCATGGATTCTAGTCTCCGAGATACAGCAGACATCAACGTGCAACGAGTCTAGCGTTCGTGCGAGAGCCGCTTGCTGACCTATCTGTTTTAGCGTGCGAACGTTGAAGGCACCTATATTAATTCGCGTTCTAGGTCTAAGCAAGGGACGAGGGAGGCCTGAAGCTGAAAGGCAAGAGACGGAACTTACCGGCTCAGTGTTACTACAGTTAGCTACATCTGTTGTGGGACCTGTAGAGTAATTATCAGAAATGGAGGTCGGGAGGGGCCTGAGAGCTAAATTTGATAGGACAGTGGGGAGGGGTCAGCAGTAGCATGTTTTCGCCTATCCACCCTGCTGTATGCAGCAGATAGGGCGACCCGGTTTATACTGCGAGACGGCCGATGCAGTATGGATTTATTGTTGTGAATATTCATGGTTGTGTGTGGGCTGAGATACTGCCAGGACGCCCAGACCTAGACAGGAGAACGATTAGGGTTCTCAACCAAAGCCTTTGGCTCAAAAGCCTGTACCGCAAGGCAGCGGTTGGGTGGCAATGTACCAGAACTGGTACTTTTTCCGGAAAAAGATGCCAACCTTCTTCCAACCCCAACCTGGAGGACCAGGAGACTGGTTTGTCAGACCTCTACCCATTGGCCTGCCTGGTATGAGTGACTCTATCGGTGTGGTGACCACACCGTCCAGTTTAGCCCAATAGGTCATCGAGATGCGCAAGCCGTCATACCACGTCAAGGCCCAGTCTCGTTGTGACATATATACGAGAG
>LOND01008451.1:0-17767 GCA_014220965.1 Paragonimus kellicotti | reverse complement strand
CTAAATGGGAAGGTCCGTATTTGGTAATTTCCAGATGGGGCCCAGTATACGCGATCAAGAGAGACGGCGAAACGAACCAAGTGCATGGCAGTGGGTTAACAAAGTGGCACGAAATGCCGGCGCAGTGAACCGAGAGAAGACCGATAATCCGGGAGGCAACACTGCGTCGGTCGGCGAGGATTCGTCAGCAGATGCCGAAGAACCAAGGAAGCTCAGAAGAGGGAAGTGTTGTATTGCAAGCAGTCTCGTTTGTGAGTAGTGCACCACTCACAAACGAGGCTGGATACATTCGGGAACTAAAGGGCAAGCCTCAACGCCAGGAAGGCGATGAACCAGAAGCGACTGTCGGAATAGTGTGTACGCACTATGTGGAAAGTGCCACCGGGGCGAACGACAAGCGTACTGCTACCCAATGTGTGTGAATGCACATCAGCCGTGCAAATGAGTGTACGTGTTCGTGGTCCCAATGTTTAACATAACCTGTACGGGAGTTCGCGTAATAAACGACTTTGCAGGCCAAGCGACTTTTGAGGTCACAATAGTAGGATTCCATCAAACTGGCAAGTTCCACTCACAAATCGATATTGATATAATGAATAGTTCAAGTTAAGTAGCTCAAATGCTGTTCATATATAAAAATTAGAGATAACAGTAAAGACAATTGTTTGCTATGACAGTAAGTAAGAAAATAATAATCAGGACAAATGTAGGAAGCAGCAACTGTGATCCATCGTGTAAGTTTCAACTGCTGCATACAATGGGCGGCGCCAAGGAGACGACGGACCAGAAGCGACTATCGGAATAGTGTGTACGCACTATGGGGAAGTGCCACCAGGGCGAATGACAACGTACTGCTACCCAATGTATGTGAATGCACGTCAGCCGTGCAAATGAGTGTACGTGTTCGTGGTCCCATGTTTAACATAACCTGTACGGGAGTTCGTGTAATAAACGACTTTGCAGGCCAAGCGTCTTTTGAGGTCACAATAGTAGGATTCCATCAAACTGGCAAGTTCCACTCACAAATCGATATTGATATAATGAATAGTTCAAGTTAAGTAGCTCAAATGCTGTTCATATATAAAAATTAGAGATAACAGTAAAGACAATTGTTTGCTATGACAGTAAGTAAGAAAATAATAATCAGGACAAATGTAGGAAGCAGCAACTGTGATCCATCGTGTAAGTTTCAACTGTTGGCATGAAAATGAACGGCGCCAAACGGACATTAAAAAGTGTAGAGGACACAGGCCAATATAATGCAAAAGGCCGACGGAAAACAGGGTAAAATTTTAAGGTAAACGGCTCGTTGATGACAATTTGTCAGTTACGTCCACAAGAAACAAGTATTTGTGAACCAAACTCTTCCTAGTGACGTAAGATTTGCATATATTGAGGAATTATCCGAGAGAGAAATTTAGCCGCTGATATTTCCATTTTTCACGAAACCTTAGCTCAATACACCTGAAAGAGGAGAAGCGCGAAGCATGTCTGAAATAGCTGCATGATGGTTTTATAGTCATGGAACAAAAATTCTCGGGGAATAATTGACAGTCTTGCGTTTTTCTGAAAAGCTTCGGGTTGTTTGAACAACGTCAAATTGGCTTACTTGAGCAAAAAGCAGCTTTCAAGCGTTTTTGCTCAAATCCGAATCCAGATTTGTAATCTGAGATTAGAATCTGTCCATCCTAATATCATGCACCCATAGAGTTAAAAAAACATTCACTAGCATTCGAGTGAAAAATGTGTAGAAATTGCCCGATGGAAGGTGCTGAATAATAAATTGCCCAGTTCAAGTCAGGTGAGAACTGAGAATATATTAGGAAGATCGCGGCAGCCAAGAAGTCCTGGAGTGGGAAAGTATGTTCCGTGAAATGCGTTCAGTTGCCACAGAATTGGATTTCTATCAGTTTCATAAGCCTCATGGGCAAACGTCACTGGGTTCCATCTGACTTCCAAATCGATCACAACCACCAGAAATTTAAATACACCTTCTCCGAAAGTTTGGGTTAGGACCATCAGCAAACGTCGTTTGAAAATTAGTGAAATACGGAACAATCCTCCTAATCCTGGGAACTGTGAAGTGTTGTTTTATCTTAGGCCGTCGGTTGTACCGGCCGACAAGTCAGTCTAATCAATAACAAATGTGGAGAAAATGTTTCTCTTATCGCCGGCTGAGACAGCCGAATTCCCAACCGGGCAGAATATGACTTCAGCCTTGTCTTAGTCTTCCTCTTGTAGCATGGCCACAATGGAGTTAGCACTTGTCCGTGAGTATCCGGTCAACACTCGTCGTCACGTCACAAATCACTGACAAACGTCCGTGTTCTATAGCCAGAATTTGTACGCACTCATTTGTCCGCTCGTTTCGAGCATCATACCTTAATCAAAATACAAGAAGATTGTCTAATGGAGTGCACGAACATCATCTTGCGTGGTTAAACAGTGATGGGAGTAAAACGGTTTCAAGCACCACTAGTGCTCCTTTGACAGACTTTGATCATTCTGTGAGTAGGCAGGGTGGCTTTCAGATTGTTTACTGAGCATCATAAAATCGATTAAAAGGGATGGGATTCCAAAGGCTGGCGACCGCGGAATCATTTCTATCCGACTGCGCAACCCGAACCACTGTGCGCAGGAGTTCGTGAGGAGAGAAAAATTCACGGGCTCACAAACAAGCAAGGTCATCAGTTGATACAATAATTGCGTAATTGCTAGCAAACACGCAGTCCATAATCTTTAGTGGTCATTTTTGTCACCTACTGTGGTCGGTGTTGTCACATTTTGTGTGTTGGGAGTAGCCCGATGAACAAACATAGAAACAAGGATCGTTCACTACTCGGTTGTTCTTAGAACTCTAGGAGGGTTGTGAACGATGGAAGTTGAAAATATTTAGGTTGGCGATATAAAGACTGTGGGCTTTAGACGAAGGATGTGAGCATCCAGGCTTCTGATTGTCATTCGGTCCGTGTACTGAAATGAATTGAATTGGAATTGAACTGACCAGCTAGCCCCTACCAAATCATACTAATCACCTCACCCGAATGGCAGCCTGTTGCCTCTCAGGCAGTCATCTATCAGAGATGACGCCAGGGTTTCGTTACTGAAAAGCAACTAGGTATCCAGACAAGATCTCTCTAGTTGTGTTTTCAAGATTGGTGGAGAAAAGCTGACAACGGAACTAAAAAAACTATCTTGGATGGGTTAATTAACTAAGGAAATATCTAATGACTTGGGGCGTATCAACAGACATTTCCGTTGCCAGTAAAATGAACCAATCCAGACAACAACAGCAGTCCTCATTCTCGTGCCTATACTTTTAGATCCTCGCAAGAAAAGACGACGATAGACTGGGAGAAATCGGCACTATATCTTGATTAAGGGAGAATGTATGGGAACACAATACTTCACGAAACCGAGGACACGACCAACTAGACACAACAGTCACAACCTACATGTGAACGCCAGTTAGAGCGTGTTATACCACTGAAGATCTGGTGCACATAAAGTGTGTGAAAATAGAAGATAGCTCACAGCATTTTGGAAGGCTGTTCAGGTTTAAATCTCCGATGCACCGGATAGGGCTAATTCGGAAGGATCTCATGTTTTGCTGCTGCAAAGGGATTCGGCGTCTAGAGTGAGGATGGTGGATATGATGGATACTTCCGGAAATAAGCTGACATAGAGAGGAAACTTCGTTAATTTTAAATGGTTTGCGATCTATGTAATAGAGGTGTTTTTGATTTATATGATTTGCACACCAAGTGCATTTGTATGAAAAACAACAGCAGAAGGTTTGAAAAATAACAAAAAAAATCATGACGTGCAAACTGTTACATAAGGGCACTAGACAATCCCTCGAATCGTTGGGAGGAAATAAACTCTTGATAATGATTGCTCTCAGAACAAGATTTCATCGGGAGAAGTTGTGCGGATACATTATCTGAGGCAGCTTGTGCAGGCCACGAGGCATTTGATTTTTCCGTCACCTGAAACTGCATCAAGTGATGTGTCGCACTGTGCTGTGTCAACTTTGCGGTGTTATCAATTTTTGCAGCTTTTATCTATTATTTACTGAGAGGGTTGCGGTTACTATTTTGATCGATGATGAAACGGTTGGCTTAGTTGTTTAACGGCTTTGTAAGATTCTACAACCAGAGAATGCAGAGTAATCCTGACATCATCCGAATAAGCAAAACCGAAGAAACGTGATGCACTTATAGCTGTCGAGTGTTCAAAAGTGCTGGGGTTGATTGCAACCACCTCGTGTGTTGTTTTAGTGTTGTAGCATATGAGGATGATTCGATTTTGCGGATACTCCTCCCGTCTTCCGGCATCACTCTAAATACACCAATAGTATTAATGAATACATGTTCAGCGGAACAAAGCCGATACTCTTTTTTTACTCTACTGGAGATGCAGAGCAAGATGACAGATAGACACTGTCACCAGGCGTAAGAAGGAATGGAGGCGGTTACTTTTGTTTCTAGTTGATGGCGGAAGCCGTTTGAGTCAGGATGGTGGTAGACGGTTGTGCGAATACGGCTGATATTCACCAGGAACAGCCCCTGTTCGTTTTAGAAAAAAAAATGCACTTGTGCGTGGAATTTTCAGATGCCGTCGTTCCTAATGATTTGCAACCGTTATATCATAGATAGCTAGAAACCGAAGGCAAATAACCGTGTTTCAGACGAAATTTGTAGATCAGGCAGTATCAATTTGCTAAGAATAGTACACTATGCAACAGCAATCGCTTAGTGAGGGTGAGACTATCTGTTGAGAGGGCCCACAAAACAATAAGCAGACGTGTTTTTACACTCAGGTTATAAAGGAGTTAATCGTGAGTCTATAATTTCAGAATAAACTTCGCTCGCGACCAAAATATTCCTTGTGAACATGGTGTAACATCGAATAACAGTGCACCTCCTGAACCGACAGAGCGTGGATCAGCTATTATGAGCTCTGCTGTGGGTAACGTCAGAAATACCCCTCTCGCGGAGATTTTAATCCGCGAAAATTGGACGCGAGCAACTCGGACCTTTTTTACAAAATCATACGTATTAGTTTTCCTTTGGCAAACCACTCCGTATCGACCACAGGTCTTTCGAGCTCTGCTGAATAACGATGTTGTGTTGTTTTCTTTTTTTACCAAAGAGAACCATTACGTACTTTTTTTTTCCAAACAACCCCACACCACAAAGAAAAAAAGCCCCGTGTTGCCGTCCTGGTGTGCGATGTTAAACCGTTACAGGGTGAGTCTTGTTGTGGGGCGCTCAGCACTATAACGAATCCGCTAGTATTCTAGTGGGGGAACTACCAAGAACAGATTAGGTTAGGATGAACGACATTCACAGGGTTTTAACGTGGAATAAAATAGTCATTTAGCGCTGAGACTTAACATGTCTAAATTTCTTTCGTGCGTGCAAGCACCAGCCAGATAGTTGTAATTCAATAATTCTCAGTTTTAATAAAAAATTATATTCTTATTTACCTTGTAGATAACTTGCAACAGCCGAAAGTTCATTCATTTCACTGTGCCACCTTTGATAATGTTTGCCAAGTAACTCCTGTTTGGGAAATGCGCTATCGCCGGGAATTTTTTTCTCAAATAAACTTTTCGGTGCTGTCTAGAATTACGTTGTCTCTGATCGGTCATACATAACCAATATAAATCAGCATATACATTAACGTACGTGCTAATCGACATGGATATGTCCATGCTGAATCAAAAAGAAAACTGAGTGGCCCGACTGTGGACTGAATAAGCCAAATAACTTAGTGTCCACCAGAGCGCCATCATTTTGATCCATTCAAAGAATTCGGCCATATCCCATGATGCCCTCTTTCACATGAACTGGTAGCTTATGGAATTACTAGATCGCATCTTTCCTTGGCAGTAAATGAAGTCCGGATCAGAGTTTACCACCGCCTCCCCTAATTTTGAACATATATCTCAAGGACCTTTCTGACTTTATTTCTAGGATTGCTGTCCTCCATGCCAACGAAATAAAAACTTTGAAGCGCTCGTGATCCAACTGCATCACACACTGATGTTGACAGCGATCTTCGTACGGCGGTTAGCTCACTTTGAAAAGAAGTATCACATTCGAGTTTTCTATTATTGGCGCTCATCATTAATATATGCTCTTATGAGAACCATGACTTCCACACCGGTCCCCCTGTTTACAAGTTTGTTACGTGAATCACAACACCAGCAATTTTACAACAGGAATGGTCAGACAGTTATTTTCAACTAGTTCACAACAAACCTGTGTGAATATCTTTCAGTTTACTCTGTCATTTCGTGGGCAGAATAAACGGAATTGTTGTGTTGAATCCAGTCAATAATCCCATGGTCAGAACTTCTTAAGTAGGTCAAAGCTACCCTTTCTTTTGAACCAACTATACATGGTTTGAATCAGTAATCGAGGTTCGAGGATTTAAATTGTTTCATCTTAACCACCACCCACATTTGGTGTCAGCCTTGGTCAACGTTCATCCGGATATGCGCACACAGTGAATAATCAATGCCTGTTCTTTATTTTGAGCGTCGCAAACATTTTATCTCATGCGCCTTATATTACTTGCATTTGTAGGCAACAACGTAATCCACAGTAAGACATTAGCTCTACATCTGAGTGGTAAGCGGCATTTGAAACATCGATTGTGCTCACGAGCAACAGAATACAACGCGAGACGAAAAGCTAATAGCGAAGAATTAAAAAAAACCTTCTGGATGCCCCGCTTAGTATACCCATGATTGAAGCTGGAAGACGAACGGTAGTCCGGAAACCTCAAAAACGGAACCTCATTCAACCCATTACAAACAGGGTGCAGAGTCTATGGAAAACTAACGCTAGAACAAGAGGTAAACACCAACGCATATACATATAACGTGAACGGACACTCTGGGAAACGGACAATAAATGCATAGACACGATGAAACCAAGACGGTTTACTCGTCATTCAGGATTATCAGGAGGAGAATATCTGGCGAAATCGATCAAAACCACAGTAGAACACCTTCAAGTCTAATGAACTCTAAACAGTATGAAGGACAAGTCGGGCCCCATCTCAACAAACTGCTTCGGTTACTCATGTAAAGCGCGTAAGTCCGCTAGGCGATTGGGTAACTGTCCGAACGAGTTCACGAGTATCATCAGACTTGACAGAAAAGAGGTAGGGACGTCAGTAAATAGTGCGATTCGCACCATTCTGATGGATAGCAAGCATGTAGTGTACACGGGAAGATCGATAAGGTTCATCCACCACGTGAGACGTAAGAGGCCAATGGCAATCCTACACAGAATCGTGAAGGCCGTTCAGACAGACATTATACGCCAATCTGTATACGGAGAAACAATTAATTCGGGCAATTCAGCTATTGTGGCCGTCAACAGTTTCATGAAAACGAGCATTCGACAACCATATTATCCAACGGCGAGTATCGTTAGGCGCCATTTTACGCGAATACATTAGTCAAGCAATAATTTAACGGGGAGGTAGTAGATAAATGCAGTAATCGCTGGTAAACTGTTACAATTTAAATGAGACATATAACACATCGGATCAGCCAGTAAAATTGAAGATTGCTCTCAAGGACACTTTTTGCGTAACTGGTGTGGTCACTAAGTGAGCTATCCCGAATAGGGCGTATGCGTGCAAACAAAGCTAAGCTGGGAATCATTCGGAATTACACCTAATCGTAAAACATTAGCTGTCTGTCAAGAGTCGTAACTGCTGGTTTGGAAGAACACTTTGAAACTTTTTGTAGAAAACAATGAATAATCGGGTAAATATCGTACAATGCAATGATACGCGTAGCCACAGAAATGGAATATCTTCCCTGGGTGAGTGTGCAATACAGTGAATGCTACCAAAACAAGCTATCCGCTGACAATTGGCTCGCTGTGAAGACGTGTGCGTGCATGTGACCGAGCGGACTCGACCGAACAGTTAATAAGGTCAACATATCGAAGGTGTACAGTTATGTGTACAAAAACAGACAAACAATTAAATGCAAAATAAATTGCCATTTTTGTGCGCTGAAAAAGAGTTCCACAACTGTAGGGCATTACCGACAGCTAAACAAACACAACCGTAACGATCTCAAACGTCCCTCATCAATCACGAATTATCTATCACCGCTTGCGTCCAACCCAGGTTCTGCCGGGCTGTTGTTGTGGCGTCTAACCCGCGGTCGGAGCGGTCCTAATCGTCCAGTTTCAGATGAGGCCAAATCCAGAGATTTCAACTCATCGAATTGGCTCTCTATCGTCAGACGAAGAGCTTGCAAGAACATAGGAAGTGAGACGGTCGAACGGACATCAGGTTGACCAACCGGAGTGTGAATCGAATAGACCGGGCCGGATTGCAATGTACTGGTCGACTGGCACATGGGTAAATGCAGGCGACCGCTGAATGACACACTTGAACGCAGACCGGGATTAACTTTAGTCAGATGAAAGGCGTGTGCAAGCAGCGGCATTTTGCGAAGCGTACGACCATTGAGACCAACACTACGTTCGGAAAGGCGCCAGAGTTCCAAACTCACAGAGTTCATCTGATGAACAAAAAAAATCAATAAAATAGCCGCAAAGTGAATACTAGAGGGGCACAACTTAGTATGCGAGTTAATGTCGGTTACGGACGTGAAACAGGTGGCAAAATGTTTGACCAAGGGATCTTTAATTAGCGATTGCAAGTGGCATCGATTAATTGTCTAACTAAAAGACGTGTTTAGCTTATACACCAGATTCGTATGTAACTGGCTTCCAGAGGCCTCTAGCGAAGTGGTGGCAGTTGGTCTGAACTAGCTGGATCAATTCAACACTACACACACAGAAAAACTGAACTTATGGCCGGTGAATAAGCATCAGAATGATCATCCAGATATTCGTCCAACTACGAGATGTCAATAACTGGGTTCGTAAGAAGGTATGTGAGTTAGTTTGGTTAGAACAGATACGTTTCATTTCGTCTTAGATAAGAGTCGATAATTCATTTGAGGTTGATCAGCACAACCGTAAGCATCCGTCATGACTTAAGATGAGTTGAGAGACGGTTTCAAAGACAGCTGGTCCCGGTCGAGGTCATTGGTGTTCAAGACAAAGAAAATAAGACAGCTAGGAGAAGGGATTAATTTAATTCACCAGAGTGTCAATCTGCGAATTAACGAACGTTACTGGCTATATTCGCCGTGTTTTTTAGGGTTCAACGGATCCAGATTGCTGGCTCAAATCCGATGCGGCGTTTACTCAAACGAATGTGGCAATAATTCTCTAGTCTTCAATAGTTTCATAAGCGATGGCAACACAATCGCCAGTTTGTGCGAAATGATGACAATAAGGACAATGCCTGAGCAAAACCACTGCAGCCGTTGAGCTAGGAAAATCAACAATTTATAGGTACTGGGAATGCTAGTGGATACAGTTGGAGCCATACCTTTGAATAACCACACTCCTACTTAGAACAAGGGACCTAACACTGAAGTCTATATTTTTTCCATACAGGTTTCGCTTTTAGACATAAGAATGTATCTTTTGTGTAAAAGCCTTTCGTTTTAGGGCAGTAGAATTTCTCCATTGTATTTTCAGGCTATGGAAGTGGTTTATGATTGGTCTAGTGGAGTCATGTTTTGCGGCCTTTTCGATTCCGACTGCATGCATTGGCTGCTGCGACAGGGCGATGTCCGAGAGAACACTTGAGCTGTCAAAGCCGTCATGTGTGGGGTATAGAGTCCAGCCTATTGGAAAAAGAGAGCACGAACCAATGAATCTTATGGCCTAGAACACTGGTGCAGTCAAGTGGTTTCGTAAACATGTTTTAGTATTCCAAAATCAGTCATGGGTGACAGACGCAAGTACAGCCGCATCAGTCCCGATACGTGCAGGCGCATTATTGAAGCTTTCGAAAGAGGCGATGATTGATGCATGGTAGCTCGCCTAAATGGAGTCAATTGCAAGACCGCGTATAAGTGGCTCCATGTCGATTACGAAGCGAAACCCCGCAGAGGAATTAGAAGTGAAATTTTGAATGGATCGGAAGTCGACAAGATACTGGAACGGATTTTCGAAAATGCATGCGAAAGCAGAGTTTGCGAAAGAAATATCGACAACTACTATCAGTCGATATTTGAATGGACGGTTCATCACTGTGAAGAAGCTGTGCCAAATTCCCGTCAGCATGAACATCAATGAGAACCGGGCGGATACGACGGCATTTTGTTTATCGATTGTTGGAGTGCTATGCGAGCTCCAAGACTCTTTGCTGGATTGATGAGACGAACTTCAACTTGTTTTGCACAAGGTCGATGGGACGTTCTTTGAAGGGAACGAAAGCATGCATTTCTGTCACCAACAGCAGAGGCCGAAACTTACATTTGATTGGAGCAATGACAGAAAGTTCTATTACGACCTATACGGTGCGAAGGGGTGCCTACAACAGTACTGACTGTAGACAATGGTTCCGTGCTCTGATGGATAAACTGAAGATCGGCGCAGCTATGTCAACAATAGTGGTAATTTGTGACAATGCCCCTTGCTATACTGATTTGGAAAGCATCCTTTTCCGAAGATGCTTATCAAGGAGGGCAGCTATTGCGATTAACACCGTATTCGCCTATGCTGAATCCCATTGAGAACGTCTGGAGCATAGTGAAGGACGAGAGTGAAGCAGCAGTTGCGGGTCCACTATGATGCGTTGATACGTGGTCCTGACCAGTTTGTATACCTGGGAAGCTGCATCAGCGGTGGCGTCGGAGGTGTAGGNCTACTCAAAGTAATTCGGTAATTATGACATATCTCACTATAGTTACACTTGGTATGGCCAATGCTTGGGTCACAATGTAGGTTAGTGATTAAATATCACTTACAATTGGTTGCACATTTCGTAACCTCAGTCGAACCAAATGTGTGATCAACAATCGATAGGGTTGCCTCAAAAAAGCATGACCGGAGTTCTAATTGCAGCTGTGGCAAGGATAGGTACTACTGACGAGCTGTAACAAGAGCGAGGCTACAGTACAGCGGACTTACGGAAAGGGTTGACTGGAAACTACGAGAGATGTGACCAATTGCGAGTGATGTTCACCTTATATCATCCGAACTCTACTACTTCCTCGACACCTTGGTGTCAGCGACTCTTTGACCGTTTATCTGGAACATTCCGCAGAAGTTCCTCTGAACCAAAGAGAACGTCGTCGTTTTGTGAAGACATGCGACCCCGATAGCTTAAGCGTTGCCGGCCTTATTGGTATACCGCCAAATGCCTTAGAACTACGAAATATTACGTCTGTACCTTCGCACGAAGGCCATTTGTTGGGTACCGTAGAAAAATTTGCAACGTAACCCGTCAGAATTCTCATGTGAATGGCAACCGTCATGGAGCAACGAGTACGGCTACATACTCAAGGTGTGACCATCTTGAGAGTTATCATGCACACACTTCGGTGCAACTTTACGTCATAATATGCATTGGTCTCCTTCAAGTGGAAGTTGTTCTCACCAAACTCGCGAGATTTGCAGTCCATTTGAATTCATTTTCCAACTCCCGTCTCCTTATTTCAAAACCAATTAACTTCTGGATGATTCCCCCTCGTTATACTGTTCTCCCCGTAATTCGAAGACGCCAATATCTTGCAGATCGATGGGTTTTCTGACAGTGAGGCGGCATCATAAGCGAACGATTTATCGGGATTATTTTCGAACCGTGCTTTAAAGCACGTAACCAGTTTGCTAGCAAAACACACCGTGGTAAAATTCATCCTCTGTTTACAGACCCATCTCAATCACTGTCTAATCCTGTAACACAACCCGTCCATACCAAAGCGTACATTTCTTCAGTGATCCCTAATCTAATGAGAAACCTGGTTACTTTTAAACCTTTCCCTCTGGAAATCACTGAGCCACTAGCTGTATGCTGAGACGAACGCTGTGTAGTGACCCACTTCTGTACGGATGCTCTGAGGATTCTGGCTACAACTGCGCTTTTCCACCTTCTATTCTGGACGCATGCAACAACTTACTAGCACTCCTTTCAGTCGTACAGTTAACTGTAGACATCCAGTACCTATTCAGCCTTAACGACTAGTCTACTGTTAATTTATTCAGTCATTTCGTGTGCATCCTTTCGACGATCAACGTTTTCGAAAGTTCTACACACTTTTCCTTTGATGTGTTTTGGAATGCCGCCGAGTGAGAATCTCACGTTGAGCCTTTACCTGTCAAATAAGCATTGCGTGTGAGCACAGAATGCTTCTGTGCGTTCGCTTTTATACTAAGGTTCTGATGCATGGCGTGTCCGTGTTGGACTATCATTATCTTCGACAACAGGCTCAGTCAAGTGGGAAAGGCACATGAGAAATTCAGCTATTTATTAGCATGTATTTGTCAGCGCTGGACATGCCTGACTAATTGGTTAACTAACCGTACAACACAACCTACCACGTCCGAACCACCTACCGCGCATGTTTGTAGCGTCAAAAACTAGGTACCAAGATCACAAATATTTGGTACCGAAAATGGCCACTGTGATAGTATTCAAACTTTCCGAGTTCACAATAATTTTATTAGGATTTTCTGATGCAGCTGAAACGTTTCATCGTTTCATAGGTGAACTACTACAGGGAAGCAGTTTTACAGGCTTTTATAGCGATGACATCCAACTTCCAGCCACTCGAACGAAAAACACTCATCCCATTTTCTAGCCGTTTTTTGACCGTTTCACATAATATGTCATGAAGATCCAAACCGAGGTGTGTCTTTGGGGTTGGCACATTGAATTTTACAGAAGATCACGTTAATCGAACCGGTATCACGCCACAAGCAGATTTAATTGTGTCCATCCCGACTTCCCCGATCCCTGCCACAATGACCTAGCTTTGACAATTACTTGGCGTATTAATCTATTATCCGCGATTCGTTCTCATTGAACAGACATCCTAGAGCCTCCAGCAAATCTGGTCGGGTCGAATCATGAGTCCGTAGGACTGTCACCAGAAGCTAAGATAGTTTTCTCGGAACTGTGGGATGTTGCAAATCGAGCTACTTAATTCAGCTTCAAAAGTTGTGATCTCAGTGCTCGTCAACTCCTCACCAATGAGCCACCAAATGCCACCGTCGTTGCTGTCCTAGTGCAATCTGTAAACAGTGGGTGTCAACTCCTAGCCTTCTTCACTCACAAACATAAACCAACTCGGACTAAGTACTGAATTTTATAGACTTGAATTATTCGACATTTATCTAGCAGTTCGCCACATTTTAGATGCTTTCTAAAAGGACGAGACCTTGGTGTGCAGGCCGACCACGAACCCTCAATATTCGCTTTACAGACGGTACTCTGCCCATGAAACCGGGCATTCTCGTTCTATTCCACAAGCCACGGCGGACATCTAACACTTACGCGGTGACACAAGCGTCGTAGTCGACGTGTTGTTGCGTCCAGAAATAAACAGTCCACTCAACACTCTCCTTTGGTTTGGCTATAATGAGCACTGCCTAGCAGTGCAGTAAAGTAACGGGGGATGTTCGCACACGTCAGTCCTTGAAACTGTTCATCATCCCTCTGTCAACACAAGCTGGCAACATCCTGTGCGACATTTTAACTGGTACACCTAGACTATAACTTTTGTTTCTAATGAAGTATTGTTTTTGGTCCTTTTCATCGTTTGTCTCACGAAGGCAAGTGTATCACGTCAGAGTTGATTGCACAACGTTTTGTTTGGTCTTCTGTGAACAAAGACGATCGTCGAAGGTCACAACAATGCGCCGAATATTAAAGAAGCAAAGTGCATGGACGTACAATCATCACACTAACCACATTCTTCTATCTGAACGCCTGTTTATCCTATGTCAACCTTGACATCGTTGGTCCCGTACCGCTGTCGTACGACTTTACTTATATACTTAATGCAATCGATCATTTCATCTATTGACCGAAGACGGTAACTATTAGGAACGTCTCCGCGGAGGAAGCTGTCAAAGCTTTCCTACAGCTTTGGGTTGCTAATTTTGGTGACATTTAAAATCACCGTTTACCAAAGCACAATATCCAAGCCTGTTGTTTTCGTAGCCTTACGAAATTACTTATTTGCTCCTGCACCAAGGTGACGGCCAACTAAATGTATGCTGGTGGATTAGTCAGACGTTTCGGTGATTAACTAAAGACATGGAACACTACCCGGACTCGACTGGACTAAATGGAGCAAGCATCTTCTGTTGAGTTTTCTTTGAATCCGAGCTACTGTCAAGGAAAATGTTGGGTATTTTGTCTATCAGTTAGTTTACCTCACTAACTCAACAACTCCCTGAAGAATTGTTTCAACCACGAACACACTGAGACTCATGCATGCAGTATATCTCGTCAACGCCAACACCGTAGCTGATGCACTATCTCCACCAGAAGTGGATCATATCTGCTAGCCACCTTTCCCACATATGATAGAGTTGGTTACTTCGCAACGAGGGGATGATTCCACTAGCAAAAAACTCTAATCACTTATCGGCAAACCTACCTTGTTTTCGCTAAGTCGCATGGCTGCCACTGCGCGATAGCTGAGCAAACTCTCGTTTTCCGGCTCGAGTAATCTCACGCGAACCAACTCGGTTAGGCAAGAACGATAGATGGTGTAGATGGCCGGTGCTGACGGCGGACCGATGTAAAGCCGAACATCCGCACGATCTAAAAACGCCGGATCAATTACACCGGTCACATTTGAGGTGGCCAATACGAGCACGTTTGGGTAGCGTTTGATCTGTCAGTCATAAAAAGCATAGAAATGGAGCTGTACAAATATGATTCATCGAATCACAACAGTCATGGGCCCAACCAGATGGTACTGTGGCTCGAGTTGTTCACTTCAAAAGTGAAGTAGCACATTGTTGAAAATAAAATAATCAAAACGAAGGGAAAAAAATTGGATAGAAGAAGAACTAAAGGTAACGCATATGCGGGCACGCTATCGACTGTGGTACTCAATCACCTCCAATAGCGTGTTCAGCTCGCGAGCTGAGTGATTACGAAAGATTCAACCGCGCAGACAACATTTGCCTACGGTATACAATGTGACCGTTTGGGTCCCAACATTTCGTTACCACGTCGTTGCTCATCATCAACATCGAAGACAGTAATTATATTAGTGCTTCTCGTTAACGCTTAACTGCCATGCAATCGAGGAAGAAACAACCACTAGTCAAGAACAAAAGGAAGGAGAAGGGACCATAACAACTAAAAACAACTACGTCTATACTCAGACATTCAACATGAAGATACCTATACCTAGCGGACAAACAACCGAATTGAACGCGGAAGAAGGGCACCATCAACCTTCATTGCCACCGCGTCATTAAGCGCGCTTATTTTACAGGTAACTCGGTCACGTCTTTCTTTAACCACCCCAAGGTTTCACTTCACGGGTAGTGGTCACAGAAAATGTCCGGAGTAGTAAGTGCCCAGCTGGTATGTGGAGTACATGTTCTAACCTCTGCATCCGTACTGAACGAACAAGTGACCGCGAACGCAAAGTTGTTTTAACAAGTGCTGATCAACTGCTGTGTTGGTCACGCGATGATCCCGAATTGTGCACACTAACCGGTGGAAATAACGATGGTCGACCATCACGAACAGGTCGCGTCTGCAAACAGTAGAGTAAAATAGTTCGTACAAAGATTTACACCTTCCCTTTCGCCGGACGTGTTTTCTAAGCCATAGAAGGTGTAGGTTGACAAAGGCAACACGAGCGTTTGTTATTCTCGCTGAAAGCTCATCAATACTAGTACAATCTGACAAGATGTGAAACAATCCACAGTATCAAGCAGACCGAATGGGATGAGGAGCGTAAGCGTAGGGATGCTCTGGTTCTGAAGCAGTACTTTACATCCCAAAGGTTCAATGCGAATTCCATAAAGACCGGCCCAAGCATTACCTAAGTTAGTACAGCTTGCTTGTCTTCGGCAGTCAGACAAAGCAGGACGGTGTCATCTGCATACTTCATTTAGAATAAACTCAACACCGACTCAATCAAATTACTTAAGCCTACACCAATGTGAGGGTCGACACAGATGTTAATCATGGAAAACAGCATTCTGCTATTCCTACATAGAAAGACTCGCTCCACGCTTTTGTTTACTCGACCAAATGATATTCACGATCTTCACATATGATTGTTGACTGTCGTCGTCGTATTCGCGATCAAGAGAAATCCGCTGACATGAGTGAAACTGCATTATGAAATTGGACAGCCATAGCAGCAAAGACCTACCGAAACTTATAGACATGTTTGTAAAATCAGTGTCGGAAATGTTACGCAAAAGTGAAGTAAAACAACCGAAACCGACAAATGGTTGATTTTCAAAGTATAATAAACTGAGCTAAACTGGATCCACGAACCAGATGCAAGGCCTAACAATATCAGTTGCTTAAACGTCTGAATAACCTACGTGAATTCATCAACCAAGAATGACGGAGAAAAACAAATGGAGTACCTGATCAATCTGTGTGAGGACCGCATTGACCACACGAATAGCATCGCTTGGTTCACAGCCAGACATGGCGGAATTTCGCACGGCAGTTAAACTCTCCACTTCATCAACCAATAAACAGACTAAATGATCCGGCGCCTCTAAGTACTCCTTGACAGCGTCGAACATTCGCGCAACGAGTCGGGCACTCTCGGAAAACCACTTGGACATTAGGTTCATCGTGTTCAATTCGATCAGCTTGGTTGACGTGTATCGGTCTGCCATACGGATAGCTAGCTTATTGGCCAGGGCGCGACAGAGCGATGTCTTCCCTGTTCCCGGTGGACCGTAGAGCAAGACAACGCGGTTCCATGCAATAATCGAAGTGCACACCTGTATAAGCGAAGCACATGATATAGATAGGAAGGTTAATCCAGATCGAACTCAACAGAACGGGATGGGATAGCAAGGATAACCTTACACTTGACTATGGGTATTGATGAAACTAAGCAACCTTGAGTCCATAATGTATTGTAAGCCTAGATATATATATTTAGTAGTCTGTGGGAAACCGAAAACAGATACAGGTGGGGGGGGGCAAAATATCCAACCATCTGAATTCACAGACCAAACAGGAAACACGAACAAAAAATGAAAGTGAATGATCAATGAGACTTCCCTCGGTGTTCAACGAGACTCCCCACTCACCATGTCACGTCTGCATAGAATAACTCATTCTATATGCGATCACATTCTTTGACACTACCAGCAAGGTCAAAATGAGTTCTGAGATTTGGTGCACTTTTAACTGAGCCCAGTGGTGATGAAATTCATTTTGGCAAGTCGTTGCATGCAACATACATAAAAGAGTGATAGTTAGGTGAACTATACGTTGACTGTTGACAAGAAAGCTGTACGTAAGTGGATGGCACGGTAAGAGAAACGTTCTCGTAGAAGTGTGTTAGAAAGTGCATCACCTAACGAAGCAGCCAAGGTGAACCACATGGGTCGATCGATTCGGCTTCGGGTGGATTGATTTGTATCACTCCACTGAACAGATGCAAAAGTGCAGACAAGCGCCTGTACGCTAACTGAACCGTAGTGTGACAGCTTGACAGCCATCTTTTTACTAGCTCGTCTGAGTCGCTCTGCGTCTTGTCGACCATATATGGTAATCGTTTCGAGCTCTTGTGGCCTAATTCTGACTCGTTTTTCTGATAGACAACGTTATCGCGTCTTTTCTCCTTCGCGGTTTTGGATCAGGCGACTGAGCGCACAGTAAAAGGGACGATCCCATAGTGTTTCATCTG
>LOND01008450.1:0-19728 GCA_014220965.1 Paragonimus kellicotti | reverse complement strand
GTAGGCTTAGCGTGCAAACTCTTAAGACGGTGTGTGGATCTACGACAAACGTATGAGCCAGAAACTGAAACAGCATCTACAGAACAGCTGACCCGTCTGTCACATTCCATGAGTTCGGAATAACTTGGTATCAGCAAACTTCCAAGTTTCGTCTGGTTGAGTACTGTAACGCTCCACGTCTGCTCGTGGAGTTACGCGTAGCCCAAAAAAGGATCCCCAAATTGAAAACAAGATTGGATCCAACAATTTCTACGGTACTATTGAAGAAATGCATCAGTAATTACAAAAAGTAAACCTCCAATCGTTCGCGACGATAATCTCGTCCAGCAAAATCAACAGTTTCTCAACAGAACCAGCAAGGTCAAAGGTCAGCCGTCACGCCAGTAAGCCAGGACAAGAATGGCTACTCGCGCCAAGAACAGTTAATGACAGAATAGTTCAATAAAACAAAACAGGGTGGGTGAGGTAGTGGGAACAAGTGTCAGGTTAGGGGGAAAATAGGGAATGCAAACGATGGAGACGAATTTTCTCAGTTCATGGATCAACAAATTTACAGCGCCCGCCAAAATTCGTCTGCATCTGGCAGACCGCTGGTAGTGCTGCACAGTTCTGGCTCCCTACCTACCTATACTTAATATAACTATCCACACGACATACGTTGGAGACCTCGCGAACCGCAATGTCTAACAGTCATGCCCCTCTAACAAACAAAGGCGCCTCACGTCTCTCCTTCAATAGACCTGCCTTTGTGCGAACCTCTACAGTACGGACTAGTTCATCACTGTCTACTTCGCATTTCGTAACTCGGCCCAGGGGCCACTGGTCTCTAGTCAGTCCGTCGGATACAACAAGAAACGTCACCCACCTGAAAATTACGTTGCCTCGTCAACCACCTCTGGCGCACTTGCAACGATGACACATACTCTCGAGACCACCTTTTCCAAAAGGTAGTTACCATGTGATTCGCTTGTCTCCAACACCTAGTGTACCTATCTACCAGATTGGATTCTGGGGCCAACCCTGTATTGCTCTTCATGAGAAGTAAGTCATTCGGGGTTAGAGCGATGCTGTCAGGACCGTCTGCGACAACAGGAACCAATGGTCTGTTGTTTAATATACGCTCTACTTCAGCCAATGAAGTTAAGAGGGTTTCGTCATCGGTTCGTTGCTCTCGGCAGATTGCGCTCAAAATACATCTGACAGATCGAATCAATCGCTCCCACAATCCACCCCGGTGACTAGCATACGGTGGGTTGAAGTGCCACTGAATTCCCTTCTTGTAAGAGCTTGTCATTGACGGACTCGCTACCTAAGTTGCGAACCCAGCCTCTAAGCTCTTTGTCAGCGGCTACAAAATTGTTACCGTTATCAGAAAAAATAGCCTCATGCCTACCTTTGCATCCCAGGAGACACTTCGACCGCACTGATCTGATCAGATCTACTTCTGCCGCTCTAATCTCCACTAAACTCAGGGCGCCGGCTTTCAAAATCAATTCCGAGCGCCCACCGTAGGGCTTAATAATGTAGCACTTGAACCGGGCAAGCCAAACTACGGCTTTGAGCAATCGAGTCCAATTTGAATACCGAATGATAAGGTTATGCAGGCCGTTTGCTTGTACGACAAAGTTGGCGTAAGCCGGTGTCTTCTTTAGTACGATGTTGTTGGGCTCAACGAGAGAGTTGGGTTTCGGAGGCCATGACCTGCAAGATCGACTCAAGAACTTAAGACCTTTCAGCCACTTTCTTCCTAGTAGGCCGCCCACCAAACCGCGCGAAGCTAAGTCAGCCGGGTTTTCTTCGGATCTCACGTGCCTCCATCGATTGGGCGCCGACGACTGGTGGATCACCGAAATGGGGTTAGCTACAAACGTGCAGAACCAATTTAACAAACTGTGTACACGGCAGAGGACAATTATGAAATCAGCCCGAAAGTAACAATATCGGAACATCCGACCCAAGTTGCCAACGATGATTCCATGTAACCTCACGGTTATGACTGCTGAGATTAGTTTGTGTCGCGGGATAGTCACCGCTTTGGATGGTGCAACTCTAGCCTTGCTAAACAGCAGTGCACTATTTCTGGCACCTTCATTTGAGTTGACGCATCCATACGCTACTGCTCCATAACCCCCTTCCGAGGCATCACAAAAAATATGCAGCTCGGATAGCTCTGTCACAATAGCCTGCGAAACAGCATGCGCGTGGAACTCGGAAGTCATCAAGAGCCTTTAAGCTTGTCAACCAGGCTTGCCACTCTTTGCGATCTTCTAGACGCATCGGTTCGTTCCATCCGAGACCACTCTTGCACAACTTTTGGAGCATACGTTCGCCTGGCAGCAGCCCTGGCGAGAAGAAACCCAAATGGTCGTATGGCGAGGAGACACAGGATAGCATCACTCTCCTAGTCTCCGCTCTGTCTAGAAGCTGGAGGCTCAAGCGCAACTCATCAGTTTCAGCGTCCCACTGGATACCCAGAGTTCGTTCTGATGGTAAGGATTTGGCTACAATATCTGCTAGGGAGGATGAGAGCTCTGAGGTCGGTATTGATGTCAGCACCTCACGGTCATTCGAAACCCAGTTTCTCAGCCGGAAACCTCCTCTTGCCAACATGTCAAAAACCCCTATCACAAAATGTTTTGCTATCTCCACGTTGGAAACAGAAACCAGACAGGGTTTGCTTTTTGTAATTACTGATGCATTTCTTTCAATAGTACCGTAGAAATTGTTGGGTCCAATCTTGTTTTCATTTTGGGGATCCGTTTTTGGGCTACGCGTAACTCAACGATCAGACGTGGATCGTTACAATCATCGTTGTAGTGCATATTGCAGAACGGACAGTCGCCACGTTTGTGCACGGGACGCCTTGACATTAAGTCGTCCTTGGAGTGTCGCTTGTCGGATTGACGGTCGCATACGAAGACGTATACTTGTAGAATCGTGTGCCATCCGGTTAACTGCCTCTCCGGGTCTTTAATGTTTTGCACCCCGCGATGGGACTGGTAGTCCGCACACAGGATATACGTTTTTCCCGGAAGGTAATGTTGGAAATGTCGCACAGAGAATACCTGCACAATTACTTACTTTCTCGTCGTACTATGGTTCTTCTTGCGTATAGTCAAACGTCGGCTGCCGAAGGGTATCAGCTGTTCTCCACCGTCTTGTCTTAGTTGTGGAAGGATTTCTCTGACTGCAATGTCACTCTTATCGGTGTCCAAAACAACCTCCCCGGCACTCGGTGACACGACCGGAAAAGATATTACAGGTGCCGTACAGCGCTTCCCGCCATGAGTCGAAAGCAGGGCCGCACTTTTCTGTCCATGTACATTGCAGATTTTTTTGTAGTAGTCTGACTATTCGGGTGGAAATGCGGATGAAATCGATGATGAAGCGACGATAATAGGATGCAAGCCCTAAAAAGCCCCCCAGCTGGTTTACGTTTTTCGGCATGGACCGTGGTCGGATGTGTTCTTTCTTGGGTCTGTATGGATACCCAACCCAAAGACTATATGCTCCAGGAATGTCACATCTTCGGGCGGGATGTGGCAATTCGAGGGTTTCATTTTTAACCTAGTTTCTGCCGGGTAGTCCAGCTTGTACCTCGAACTGCAAACATGTTCTTGTTCGGAACTTCTGTGGAATATGGCACCGTCCAGTTACACCAGAAAGGTTCTGAGAAACTAATCACGCAGTGTTTTCTGCATTAGGCGCCGGAATGTCGCTGGTGCGTTTGACGGCTCGAAGGGCAAAGCGTATAACTGATACACTCTCGAAGTTATTGTGAAGGTCGTCCTAGCTCGGTCGTCTTCTTCGACTCCCACCTGTCAATAATCTGACGCCAAAACTAACGTGCTGAAAAACGTAGCTCCGCCATTCTGCAAAATGCAACCGGAAGGGTGGGCCAGGGTCGTATCCAAAGCCATATTGCGTGACACGTGGCTGTGGTCTGAATACAGTTGTCCTCCTTGATCGCACAAAACTTCGTTGACACAGGGGCTTTCGGCGAAACGCTGACGTAACGATAACTTCGAATTCAGTCTATGCGCGCTTACTATTGCTAATCGCGCGTTACACGTGGATCTATCTTCCCTCTCTTACCTTGGCGTCCTAAATTGTTCTACGCTCACCAGCAGGTCTCAATAAGTTTGTCATTGTTAGATTTAATCGAGGGTCAGTTGTATTTTGTTTTGTGAAGGACACCACATCATCCGCGGAAATAGAGGTGGAGCATTTCAGCTTCCTGACTGAATCATTACTGCAGATGAAGAACTAGAATAACTCCGAGCTTGGCCTTTGAGGAGACGCACCTGTGGCTACACTAAAGGTCACCTGCACGTCATGTATTTGGATAGAATATTTTGCTAAGGACTTTTGGAGGGGCACTAACTATTGAAACGTTTGCTAACAATTCACGTTTACACCAAGTTGCGCGAAACCTGTTGATCCAAATGTGCCATTCTCAATATCCAACGACAGGGAATATAATCTACCTTTAAAACGTTTAGTGAGAAGGTGTGCGTGAAAACTGGATTTAATGAAGTACCATTCTAATGAATGTACATGAAAATTAAATCTCTCATCTCGAATGCGGAAACTCCGCAGAAATTGAAGAAAGAATGTGCTCGTACGACAAATTCGACAACTAGGCACCGCTCAGTGGAGGAAGACGATAAAACAGGGTTGGGTTTACCCAAGCATATGGTCATTGGTTGGGTCAAAGTGAAGCGACTGTTCGCGCATCAAGAAAAAATATAGAGGGGGAATGTCTAACTTCGACATCAAGACATTCACGGTGCTCGGACTGAATAAGGGTGAAATATGGTCGCAGTAGCTGGCGTAAGAATAAATATGGTTAACGCAAGTTGCTTTTCAGGAAGATGATAAAATGTGGAGCCACTTTTCAACACTGATCAAACAACACACCAATCACAAAAATGATGTAACGGACCTTAGCAACCTCAGCATCAACGTCTCCAATTTCATTATCGAGAACAGGTAATAATTTGTCGATTGCCATCGTTTGTTTAGGTCGTGTGGTAATTTTAATTGCGACGCGAGTGAGATTGGTCAAACAAAACGCACTTTGCTAACCTGTGTTGGTGTTGTACTCTTTTGAATCCATGACTAGTGAAGCGGCCCACATTCTTGTAACAGCTGATTTTTCCCGGCTGCATCTTTATAGTCACGCAAGCAAACCTAACTTGCCCCCAATTTAGAACATAACCATTCGACTGTAGCGCACCTGGGAAGATTAAAGTTTTCTTCTGTATGGAACAGAACGTGCGTTTGATCGTCCAAAACTTGCGGCCGTCTTCTAATGACATGCGACCGGATGCTTGCATATATCTGCGATATTCAGTCATATCTGCTGTTTCGAAATCAATATGATCAGCGATTGCATTGCCAGGATCCCCGGCGACTGACGTGGGCAAATGCATACTGTAATTTATGAAGGTGCTCAAATCGTATGAAAGGTTCTTGATCGCCTCAAGGTCAGCCTGCAGTGTCCTGCGATCACCAGCTTTCCAGGGGTTTGAAACGTTTGCATAGATAAAGTAGTTGATGGAAAAATTGTATGGAACGTCTTCGATACAAACAGAAAACAAAAAGGAGGATCCCAATGGAAATCAATAAAGGGAAAAAAGGTTTGACCCGGTGTTAACTTAAGAATTTCAGCCATCAAGAATATGTAATCTGAAGGAGAAGACAATCCAAGCAAAACTTCGTCGAAGATATGCGGTTCCAAGAGCCACTCAAAATGGACTTTCCATTCTGCATTTATGTTGCCTCAACAACACGCTTTTGAAAGGTTTCCACGGTACGTTTGTCAACCTGAAATAGGAGGAGTCACACTGGAAGCACATGCATTTGGTAAAGTCGGACAGAACTTCCGTAAAGCTTCCTAACGCGCAATCACTCGAATTAACTAATAAGACACCTTAGGATATCGGAATGTGTTTCTGCTCTGCAGGAGTCCGACCCGATGATGCGGGACGTCGAGAGAGTATGGGTCATAATGACGTCATTGTATTTTTCACTTTTCGCGAGTTGAGGCTTCATTCCACCGAAGGGGTGGACGTAAATATTTCATTGTCGAAAGGTATAACATCAGATTTCTGGCGAGTAGTTTGAGATTTCCCGTCCACGTTGTTTGACCATCATTTGGAGTTGATCACAGCACTATACACATGCGAACGTGGCTGACGGTACATTTTTGATTATTCATTTGTGCCCAGTGTGAGGCAATTGTCACGGTGGTGAATGCGGTTGCCGCATGTCATCGTCCCCGGAGTTCCAGTTTGATCCCAAAAATATGCACTGTTGACGAACTCTAACGGGAGCGGGAAACAAGTCCACTGCTCCTTTTGAAAGGAGCTGGCTATAACTCGTGGGAAACGCGACGGCTGCGACCACTTGTAAGTGGTGGTCGATTCATGTAACTTAATATATCTGTTGCACTCTAAATCACTACGGTTTCTCTTGGGCCGTGCGTTAAGTACAGAAACACCCGTGTAAAGTTGTTGGTCCATGGACTGAGAAAATTAGCCCCACTGACCTGACGCTTGTTCCCACTACCTCACCCACCCCGTTTTGTTTTATTGAACTAATGTGTCATTAAGTGTCCTTGGCGCGAGTAGCCATTCTTGTCCTGGCTTACTGGCGTGACGGCTGACCTTTGACCTTGCTGGTCCTGTTGAGAAACTGTTGATTTTGCTGGACGAGACTATCGTCGCGAACGATTGAGGTTTGCTTTTTGTAATTATTGATGCATTTCTTTAATAGTACCGTAGAAATTGTTGGGTCCAATCTTGTTTTCAATTTGGGGATCCGTTTTTGGGCTACGCGTAACTCAACGATCAGACGTGGATCGTTACAATGAGATCAGGGAGAACTCTTGGCGTCATTTTCAACAACACGTTAAATTTTAGGTTCATCCGGAAACTGCCTCACAGATGTAAACTTTAGAGCACAGGCCATTGATGAAACCGGAGATGACCAGATGTTTCAGGATGGTTTCGTAAAGTTCTTCTGGATTTGAGTTTTGCGGAGTATAACGCAGAATTCGTCCGCGCGCGATAAGACCAATATGATTAAAACCAGCAGGAAAGATTGGCTGTGACACAATAGTAATGGAGCTCGCCATGGAGAGCGAAGTGATTCACCCGCTCAACTGTCACAGAAAAAAACTTCATGCATAACATCAACTCATTCGTGACCATCAACAGCAACTGTTCACTGGTCCACAGTTAACAGCAGATTTGTACTACATACTATAGTCAAACCACTAACGGGTGTCCGGTTACAATACGACTTAGTGAGTAGTTCACTTCATCTGTTGAAAACCGTGCGACAAACTGCGAAAAGAATCGACCACAAAGTTTACCTGATTAAAGAAAGAGGCTCCAACTTTTAGTTGTATAGAGCTACTTACTGTTGGTCTTGTCAATTTACGAAGAAGTTTGCATCAACTTTAGTAGATCAAACGTTGTATACAGCCAAAAAGCGAACAAGCGAAGAGTTAATCTAACCACAAGGATGTGCCTCACGGGAGTTTGTGACGGTGCGTTGGTTTAACGTTCCAATAAAATTAATGAATATACCTGGTGAATTTCACACATTCTACCACTTCAAAAGGATTTTGAACGGCCAGCAGAAATGCGCACCGGAGCATAACAAATCTGGTGATAATGGGAAATGTATTGTTGATTTCCTTAGCCTTGAACTTCCCAGAAATTGACGCAAGAGGGACAAGGAACGCGGAAAGAACGAACCGCTTGCGGCTTTAGGGCACGAGTGTATTTTCCGATCAACGTGCCTTGAACAACTAGATGGACACGTACACTTGAGAGGACGGCAAGGTGCAAAAAATAATGAGAATCATGAAATGCAAAATGGTGTAGAGAAGCTACACAGAAATTCGGCAACAACCACTCCTTTCATGGCTTTACATTGATCGGCTTGTCAAACCGACGAGTGTTAGAATGGATTGGGGATGACGGTCTTGTGCAACTACCTGATACACTCATTCCAACGAGCCGCAATCGGCTTATGAGAAGGTATCCCGGGTGGAAACGTAAGGCGGAAAGTGTCCAGGGTCGCAAAATGAAAACTTGTGCTGTGTAAAAGCAGTCTAAATGCACGTCAGGTATCATCTAAAGCGAGGCAGCTAAAAGGAGGCATTCGAATGTGCGAATTAACTTAGAATAGTCTGGAACGAACTTAACAGAAAACCGTCACAATAACCCCATGGCCATATGTGGACAAAATGAGTTGATATGAGAGAACTGATTAACTTTGTTGAGACCGCGAACAATGCTGTTAATTCACCGTTACAAAGGGCGAATTTTTCCTGGGTGTTCTTTTGAGGAGGTACACATCGCGGACTCTGGAACTGCCACTGGTTGGCTCAACACAGTGGCTGCAAGAAGACCCGTGGGGTAGGAAGTAGGTTGGATTGACTGGAAGTGAATAAGACGACAGAGGCAGACTGTATCCACGCAAGACTAATAAGACTTTCAAACGACGTTCTGCAGAAGTCCATCACAGCTGTTTGATCGTAATCTCTGTAAGACTCTCATCCCAGATGGGCGGAGGAAGGCAGGGGTGGTACCCACCCATAAGAAAGGGGATGCGCACGAGGTGGGAAACTACCGGCCAGTAAGTTCAGCATTAGTTATCCTAAAACTGCTGCGAAAAATTATTAAGAATAGTGTTATGGAGCACCTTGCTGCGAATAGGCTTCTCTCCGAAGACCAACAATGAATTCGTGCGGCGAAGGTCTTGTCCCACCATGCTGGTTTGCTCTCTCGATGATACCACTGACACTGATTTGTAACTTCTATATACCCTCCTCAAAAGTTCCCAGGTTTGATGTTTCATATGAACAGAAAATACCGTAGACGCGTCCGAGTTGCATTGAATATATTTCCCACTTTCAGCCTAACGCCATAATAAGAACATGGCTGTTAACTAGGAAGCACTTCAAGGCCATTTCACGGTTGGAAGTCCCGCAAGCCGGTTCGTCAAATTGTTTCTCCATCTTATATCACACAGAATGAGTTGTACATAATATAATATGCTTGGATTCATTATCATACATTCCTGATTCTGATTTATCCAGAGAATGAAATCGTTAGGCAAGTCCGGCTGACTTGGGCCATGAACGACATCTGAGTGTGCAGTATGTGTTCACAGTAGTAGCTGCTCAGTTCGACTGGCTTTTACCATGAACAACATGGAGAACGAACACATGCGGGAAGTGATGAGAAACTTGTACTTGAAGCGTTTGTGGTACATGGTAATCATCATTTTTGAGTCCGTTGATTGTCATGTTGACTGGAGTAATTTTTGGGGCGCCGCGATAGGTAATTGACGTTCTGAAGATCAATTAGTCTGTCTCGCAGGTTTACATCTCAGTGATCAGCAGGCAGTATGAGTTGAATCTGTTCCAGTATACTGTTCTGTACGAAGACCACGTGACCTTAATCTATTCGAAAACAGTACAAAATAGTGAACAGAATCAACTTCTGAAGATTGTCGTTGATAGCGTGGGACACAATATCCCTTATCATGCCGTTCCATATACACCTATGGTGGGAACAAGCATATCATAATGTCATTTTCAACCAGTCCTAGAAACAACGTTTTGTAGATCAGTACCTGCCTGAAATCTTGCAAAAAGCGAAAGATAGTATAAATATCCTACGGACAAGAAGGCTGGAAACGTTGTCATACATGTTTCATCATCAAATGTGTTAGTGTTCTTGTTGAAATGCAATGCCAACATTGTATGGTCGTATATTTCCATTTCGACCATATCTTCAAAACGCCGCAAAATGAAGCACTCTCAGGTTATGGGATGACGTATTTCATCTGGAAAATTGCGTTGGGCGTATTCATAAGAAAACGTAGGTTAACGTCATAAATGGATTGTTTTCGAGAAAATGGTAGAAAGATTTTTCATCGACAAACTTTCGATTTATCCCAATTTTCTCACTAACATTGTTTATTCACAAATGATGAACTGCTAGTGCTTTAGCCGAAATTTTTGTTCTAACATTTTGAGAAGTATTTAAAAACACACGAATTCACGCTGGAATGATCATCTTCTCTTTGGAATGGTTTCCAAGTCCAATCTCCGCAGAAGCCATAATTGACTATTTTCTTCATCTTTACATTATTCAGTTTTCGCTTGTAACTGTTTACTCCTTTTTCGTTTCAATCGTCCTCTCACCTAGAAAGTTAGTCTCACTATATGAAAGTATATGTTCCGGAGAACAAACACACATCGATCAGGCACTTTTATTTTATTTTCGAACGTTTACAATGAAAGGACAAACTCTTGTGTGCCGGTGGTGGTCGCGAACTTATGTTTTTACTGCACAGATAACTCGAACTGCTCAGCTTTCTATCTGGTATCCCTCAGGATAACTCATGGAAGTGAAGAAATTCTTCCGTCGTCGTATTGCTGGGCGCCCTCAAATTTGCAGCGTTTCAAGAAACTCGCACTCTATGGCTGAAACCACATCGACCTGACTACTGAAAAGAGGCTAATCCATTAGGTTTACGTTGGTAAAGACATGTAGTTTTCCTGGTGTCTGTAGACTGCGCGAAGTGGACGCAAACGAAACCTTGAACGAGCTGACTCCGTGGCAGGTGAAAGAAAGTTGCAGTTAGTTGAGGGCAGTCATCTCCTAAAACGCTGCGAAATTGTCACATACACTGGCAAATCAGAAGGCGAATAGCAAGCAGAAAAATCAATTGGAATACGTGTGTTGATCACCGACCGTGTAGCTTATCGAGGGACATCGGCTGCAACCTTGTTTTCTCGCTCATCGGTTCTGTGCATCCGCTTTTACGTACGAATGATACAGAAGGACTGCTACGAATTCATTGCCCCTTCCGTCAGTAGTGCAATCAACTGCATGTAACTAATGTCAGCCCTCCTCCTAACGAATCTTCCGCTATCCTATGCTTTAACATCGTTTTGCAGGCACTCTTTTGGGTGTTTGACATACTCGCAGGTCCCGCGCAGTTTTCGCTTGGCGCACTTTTGAGTGCGGCCGAGTGGGCTGGAGCTCACCCCGCGCCCTTCTTTTTACTTCTGGTTGCGGCCGTTGCTCCCAGACGAGACTAGCCCTACCAACTTACTGTAGCTCTAAACAGTGCTGGAAATACACCTTTTTTAACCTTGCAGAAGTCTGTTGGGATCGCGCTTCGTGCGTGTTTCAAGGAAGTCATCCAGAATTGTTGGTTGGCATGGGTCGGACGCATACGCATTTTTCCAGACAGGAATGACAGTAAAAAACCTGACTGCACTAATTATAACCCACGGGATATATACGCGATCAATTCCGATACCGCGGACGTGTTCGGATCACACCAGATTCAATCATTTGCAGGGGGCTAGCCCTATACAAGGGTATGAACACGAACAGTCAGTTCAAAACGCAGTCGCTGAATAGCTCACTATGGACAACCCCGATCAATGCGAAACAAGAGCACCAAGGAAACGGGACGTGCGTATGAAAAAAGGAACTGTCAAGTCGAATCAATTCAGGCAAGCGGTCTCCTTTTTTTCACAGAGGTAACTGACCTAAACTGTATATAACAAAAAGCGAATTATAAGAGACAGGTACAAGACCATCTGGACATAACAGCTGATCTGTTAAAACTGACCAACATTCGGTATTCGACCATTTCAATGAAAAGAACATTCCTAGACTCAAAGGCGAAATTCAGTTGCTAAAAATCAAGTTATAGACAAGATATTGCCAGTTAAAGTTTCGTCATTTGTTTAAACATACCAGTTCGCTGAATGATCAGGTCATGTTGACAATTTAACTGTCGCTCATGTTGTGTGGTGGGGTGGCGTTTATCTCCGGCGTTTTTGTTCTTAATTGTGTAATCCATGTGCATTTCTTACTGGGCCGTCGGCTCACGCTTGTTTCTGTTGTCTCCTTCTACAGGACTATCGTTGTCCCTTACTTCAGAAGAACGTTGTCCCCCGGTGTTTCCACATTGCTCAAAGTTGGTTTACGTGTAACAGGTACACGAAGCCAGAACGTCTGGCTTGCCCGACGCACCCATTCTTCTTGTTAGTTGTTCCAGGGTGCGTGTTGTCTTCCTCATGTGGTCAACCACATGTCTATCGTCTTTAGTTTCTTGCAAACGTTCCAGGATGGTTTCATGTCGGTAGGAAATTTTTATTTTGCGCTGCTGCTTCTGACAAGCAAATTAACTACTCCGCTATCTCCAAATATATAAATATCATGTGGCTGACTCTGCTAAACAATTACGATCATCCATGGATCATTCATGAATGACCCTGTATAGATAATTGTAATCATAATGCGTCGATTCGACTCGTCAGACCGCGTATGATTAGGCGTTTTCATGATCAGCTGGGGACGGCAGGTTCCGATGTATATCGACGGAACCCGACCTATACAGGCCTGCTCTCTTATGGACGAGTTCATTTATGTACGACAGGTCATCATCTCACCCCACACCCGGCATATTTTGGCCACAGTTTCAACAAAGCGCACAGTTGAACGGACGACTAATTATAATTAGCCCTAGCACCATTTTGCTACTTCGGTAATCATCCGTCATTTAACTGGCATTTGTAGTGACCAACCAATCAATGTTGTGATAATATTAAAAGACTTTAGAAGTCAGATAAGTATATTTTCAAGTAAATACCAGGTTCCTGCGGATAAAACGACCCAGCTAAGTTGAGGTACATCGGGTTGAAGGGTTGCCGTATGGAAAATATCACGCGGTAGAATCGGACGACAGGATAAAAGACTTCACGCGCAACGCGGAAAGCAAAACGTTGATCGCGGAAAATTCGGTAGATAGGCGGAACTATAAATTTCACCGCGTGATTAATCTGAGCCAATAGTTAAACAATACTGAGAAAAGAGTTAGTGCGCGGAAACTCACGTTTGTTATCGCGGTAACCAGTCATTGAAAAATGATGTGGACTCTCAAACGGTGGTATGGACGAAGTTAATTAAGGGTTGTGTACAAGCACTCGCAGAAAAACTATAAGGGATAGTTGCCAATTCTAAGCAGTACATATCCCTAGTATATTGTCTAGCCACTTGAGCTGCGCAAACTTAGAGTGCATAAAGGAACTTGCCTGGCAATCTACCAAATACCCGCCTCCTAAACTTTTCCTTACCTACTCGTTGCTAGCACCCAATGCAAGCAATCAACCGCAGGTTTCAATGGTCAGATACTTGGAGGTGATCCGTATCTTCTACTGTTAACTTCCAAGTGTGACAGTCGTACAGTAGTACAGCCCTCACAATCGCAACTTCTAAGATTCATTCACCGACCTTAATAAAATAAATGTGTCGGGGCGTGTTAATGGGACTGCTATGCAAACGATATTAGACCTTTAAAACACAACACGAGTATTGACTGGAACTCCTTGATCTTTTTTTTTTAACTCGGGTACAAATAACTCAGAGTTCTTTTCCATAACTGGCATTCAAAGATATTCCCTACTTTCACAAACGAAAGTGGTCTTTGCTGTTGCGAAAATTTGTGCAGGCTAAGACCTCGATTTCTGTCGTTGAGCAAAACCTCTCTCACTGGGTGATGGCCCGCTGGGCTATGTTACTGCCAGTCTTTGTCAATGCTCCCTCTATGTTAAAATGTAAAATGTTGTGAGACTCACGTTTGTCTAGCTAAAAGGTTCACCAAACTAATCACCTCCGTCCTTTCTTAGTGATTCTGTCATTGCCTGAATTACATTGTGGTTCTTTGTGGTGAGGCTAAAACCAGCTCCTTCATGATTCTCTTTCAAGTAAACTAGCGCGTGCATGGCATCAACGGAAAACTCAAGTAAACCAGGGGAACATGGACTCCCGAACTTGCACCCGCGTATAAATCACTGACTTACTAATACGCATCCTGTCAGTTAATGTCACGGACAACTTTGGCTTGACTTGTCCACGTTCTTTCCTCAGGTGCTGTGACTCTCAGTAATCCTTAGAAATCCAGCAACCTTTTAAGGTGGTTGGATGTGTTTGGGAAGGTCAAGTAACCCTCCGTTTGGAGAACCGTGATAACGTTCAAACGATCATAAGTTTCGGTGAAATCAGCCTTATGATTGCGCCAGGTTGACTAATCAATGCAGCTTAACGTGAGTAGTTAGAAGCGGGAATATAGGATAAAAGGACAAGTTAATATACTATAGACTTAAAGTGTAGGCATACCAGAAAGATTTCAAAGAGTTAGAATGGACTGATAATATACACTAATAACACTGTAATAGGATTGTGGACAGTTAGTCTGTTCAAACGTCTAAATGGAATCAGTTCTTGAACGATAGTATTCTAACTGTCGTCGGACACCTTGAATCCACCAGGTTTACGGTCTTCTGAGGTTTTACCAAGAAGGTTTTTCTGGATGTTGGCCGTCCTGTCGACACTAAGACAGTCGCCCGCTGGTGATTCGCTTAGTCGTCTTAATTATTCGGGAGTGGTCACCGAGCTGAAACTGTGAGGTGTCTGGATCTGCTTTTGACGGCTGACGCATTCAGTGGGATCTTTCTGCGTTCCCACCTTTTCAGGCGGCAAAATGTTATGACGAAATCTTGATGCACATGAGCGCGGATATATGGTGCAACACACCCAGACCGGATGGGACAAATTGACACTCCTGATTACTCTAAATAAGACTTTAGTTGAGATTATCTTGATATGAGAGGATGTTTTGATGTGCGTCACATCTAGCCCTATCAAAGACTTTCGTTTTCTTGGAGGTTCTCCTGAACTCAGTCTTACAAATTTGATCGAGATTGACGGTGCCGCAACTATAAAAGATAGTTCTGCTGTATGCCCATAGGATCGTGCCTCACTACCTAAGCACTCCTACGCGGTCAGTAGTGCGACATACAATCCTATGAGTGTAACTGCTTTTCGTCTGGCTGCTCCCCTTTGGCCTGTCTGACAAGGTTGAACCTGGAAGGACCGGAGTCCTAGTCAACATAGCCCGCCGGATCAAAACAGCACACATGTCCGACCACCACGTCAAGGCAGTAGTATTAGTCAAGGATCGAGAAGAAGAAATACCTTCGGTGTACCTGTTCTTTGATCCTACGTGACTTTAGTCTCGTTTTCCTATTGAGTCACATCACATCTGTCAAACTGCTCGATCTCCCTTCATCTGACGCAACTGCGTTTTCACATATCTGCGTGACTGTCTATTCTGGTTTCTTATACGGTTTACTATGCTGTTAAATTCTCTCTTCGTATGACAGCATAACAGAACACCTATTTCCCCACTCAGAGAGAGACTTCCTCATTACTCGACTTATCCTTCAGGATCCTGCACCTATCCACTACGTCCTGTTTTATGTGAAATAGATAGAACGATATACTAGCATTGAAAAGTGTTTTCTAACACTCAAGAGGAATATGGTGACGGTCTGCTACGGTTATGTACACATCTGCAATTGGTAACTGGTGGAAACTGTACAGCAGCAATTTATAACAGTCCGAGTGGAAAAAAACTGTAGGACACGATACGTCCGCCACCATTACAAAGAGTAACAAGTAGGTGCCACAGATGATAAGTACCATCGTTACATTACAGTTGAGTCTACCATTTCTACAGTCATGTACATCCAATACAACTGTTATTGTCCCTCGGTTGTGAATGACAAACAAGACTGATTGTCATCGTCGTACCTTCAACCGATGAGTTCAGGCATCTTGCGAATATTTTGGATAACACAATTCACATTAGTTACAGCTTTTATGCATTATAATCTCTCGAAAATCGTTCTCGTACGTCACACATTGACCTCACTAATAACAAAGCCGGCCACTTCGCTCGTTCGGCAAGACCTATCCAACGAAGTGCAAACAGTGGCCAACTCCGTTTTACCCAAACGGCAATTATCGGGATACACGGCGGAATCCACTTCCGTCGTCCTCTGATCGTTTATCACCTAACGGTGCTAAACTCGCATTGTACATAATGTTTATCACTATGGGGCACTGACAATCATTATACCTAAAACTACACCAACTCAGCACAGTCAACTCGCATACTTACTTTCACCTTCTGCCATCATTCTACAGTTGTTCCTAAGCGAAATAAATTGCATGACATACACCAAGTCTTACTTCGCACACGCAAGAGTCAATTTTATAGACGGTTTAGGCCGTCGCACACTCAGGAGTAGTGTATGGTCTGCACAGTGTTATATTTATAGTCCACGCCACTTATATTCAGTAGCGCGTGATAACTACTACTTTTCCGATACTGAAGAAACAGTCCGTCATTTCCACCGCTCGAGTACGTGAAATTCATCGGCTGATTTCAATTTGTTGAGGTGCTGGGGTCTTTTGTAGGGTAAGCTATATATTGTGACTATTGTGTAGTAGTTCAAACTGATATGACGGCAACCTTAACAATGCTGCCAATTTTCAGTGTCTGTTAATAAAATTTTCATTTCAGTGCCATCAGTAGATGAGCATTTCGATTGCCTAACGGTTGACCGTAAACGCTGAAGTGTTATTCGGGACGATTGAAAATTACCGGTTTGCCTCAGAATCCCGAGGTTACATGGACTATGTGTAGCAATAATAGGAACCAAATATGCCCCGGGCTAGGCCAACCGCCCTATTTCATTTGGAATGTCGGGACTGGGTTGTGTCCTCAAGGAATCTCCGCCACATATTGTTTTGCAGACTAAACTCATGTTTCAGGAACTCTGAGTGGTATCCCTCAATTAAAACACCTCTTCCGAAACATTAGCAGCCACAAAATACAAAGAATTATTGTCATTCTGACAATAACTTGATTGAATTCCCTCCATTCACCTGTTTTATTTCGTCTTCCGCTCTCGACGGATTTGCCATAATTTCAGACGTCAATACTTATGGTGATTGTTTTCGAAAGCCCAGCAGGCTGGTGAACACTGACGTTCTTAGCATGACAGATAGATGGGCAAACTGCTATGGTGAGTACAATCTCCACTCTGGACCTTGATGAGTGTTGCTTCTCCGAGGTTCTCGTCTATGCTTCTCACACTATTATCCACACGAATTCACTTATAGATGTTTTGATTCAACCGCTTCTCTCTAAATTCTTCGTGACGCCAAAGCTAAATCTGGGGTAAGGATTACATCAAGTTTGAAAACAGAGCCACGCTGCTAGATTGGACCCAAATGAGTGGTCGCTTGGGCAATGTACGATTTCGTTCTTCAGTTGATTTCTGTCACCACACTTTAGAAAAGCGTTGTATGTTGGTTTTGTCGGCGTGCGCTCCAAAGGAAAAGTTGCTCAGGTACTACCGAGACTGCGTTCCCTGACGCTCTCGCCGACCTTCTACAGTCCATCCGTAGCACCCATCTGGATTCCAACCACGAACTGGTATATGACAAGTTAGTCAGACCCAAGTTGATGTATTTCAACTAGTAAGGTCACGAGCGCTCTACACCTGTCACGACGTACATGCCTTTACTCTAGAACCTGACCCACCTGATGACTTCGGGGTACGTTGGGCATATGCATGCCTCATATTGCACGGCTGCCCGTTCAGCTGCCAACCACTGGGTCTATGTGACCACTGAAACCACCTGATGCTTGCCGGAATATTTCATCCAGCAGCCAGTATAGTTCGGCCTGCAAGGCTACTTGCGTGGAACTTGCTTCAATAGAGTATGCATACCATACCACGTGAAAACCACAGAAAACGGCAGACGTGCTACACTAGGACAAAAAAGAAATATTGTGTAAGGTGAGGGGGAAAATCAACGTGGAGGGATAAAGAAGAAAAATTCGCGACGATGCACACAGAGACTCGCAACACAAGCGTGGTTGAGCTTCTGTTTTTCGTCATATCAGATAGCGTCCTCAACCAAAGGTGTTCAGTGTCCTTCGGACCTCAACCAGGAAGCCGAGAGTACCCTACTGAAGTAAGCTTCACAACGAGTGCCTTCGTACCCCGAACCCAAGTCATGCGCTGACCACCGGGCTGCCGCTTCCAGCCTAACCCACCACTCGCAAACAAGGCACGATGTGGCAGGCGGTGAGTTGGCATTCGTAAGATGTGGCCAAGCCAACGAAGCCTGTGAGACGAGATCAATATGCTTAAGGGTCGACAGAGTTTATCCGTCCGGAAGACACGTCGACGAACTTCGACATTGTTGACCACCACACGCCACTAATGCTCTGGAGACACCAATGATCGAAAATGGGTATTTTACGAACACCCTCGCGCGAATGGACCAGATCATGTCGACGCCATAAATGGCGTAGGCTTGCAAACACCATCCGAGTAGTTGCAAAGTGATTTGTGATCTTACCGGACGTTCTGCCAGCGATGATACAACTCCCAAGGTATGTAAACTTCTCAGCTGCATCCAACGGCTCACTACCAAGGGAGGGAGCAGGCGCAAAGTCATGTCGACCTTGAAACAGCACCTTGTACTTAGTAGGTGCAAAGGCCATACCAAGCTGACGAACTGAAGCTTCTAATCTACCGAAGATGTTCTTGGCTCTCTTTAAGTTCTCACCGATTAGAGTGATGTCGACTGCATACTCTACTTCTCGAAGTCGAGAACCTGGGAGCAAATCTACACTATAAAGTCCACAGTCTGTCAGAGCACACTTTAGGATCTGGTCTACGGCATAGTTGGATAGGAAGGGAGAGGTTGGACAGCCTTGTCGCACCCTGCCTAAGATGTTAAAGTTCGATGATACGCTGCCATAAACGCTGACTCTACTCAGAGTCTGAGGACAAATTGCTTTCAGGATGTTCACGTACTTCTGAGGCACATCCTTCCTCGATAGACAATCCCAGAGTGCAGCTCTGTCAACCGAATCGAAAGCCCCTCTGATGTCCAAGAAGACAACAACTGTTGGCCTTTTATATGAATGACAGGGTTCCAAGCATCTGACGAAGTGTGAAGGTATGATCAGTGCAGCCACGACCAGAGCGAAACCCAGCTTGCTCCTCACGGCTATGTTTCTCGCGGGTTTCGCTCAGTCTATGAAGTACAATGGCTGAGAGCAACTTCGACGCGATAGGAGTCAGAATAATTGCTCTGTGATTTGCACACGAAGTATGCAAGCTCTTTTTAAAAGTGGAGACTGTTATGCAAACCCTAGTCATTTGGAACATCTTCACTGATCCGGAATTTCTGGATCAGAGCCTCCATCTACGAAATGAGCAGGAGGAAGTTCATCTGGGCCGGATGTCTTGTGACGTTTCAGAAACTTGATTTCGAGAGAGACTGTTTCCGTGTTCGGAAGATCGAAGATAGACCAACAAGCGTAGGCTGATGCTGAAGGCGTAGTCAATGGCTCGGGTGGCCAATTGGACTGCTGTTGGAAGTGCTTGACCTATCGTCCTAAACGTTGTTGCGTAGGCATCGTTGGATAGTTCCACGATTAACCTCACAAATTACCTCGCTCATCTGGTTTCCTGCTACCAAATGCTTGGGAAGACTTTCAAAAGCTCTGGGTAACATCAGCTTGTTTCATCTTGTTGACACGTTGTGTTCGCCAGCCTTTGCGATCCTCTCGTAGTTACTTCCATAGTTCCATAAGAGTAGCCCTACTGGTCGAGTTACACTCGCTGCTGGATGAAATATTCCGGCAAGTTTGAGATAGTTTCAGTGATCTCATAAGGACCCAGTAGTTGGTAGCTGAACGAGTAGTTGTACCGCACGAGGCAGTACCGCACTCATGAATTGCACG
>LOND01008449.1:3966-17011 GCA_014220965.1 Paragonimus kellicotti | reverse complement strand
GGGAAGAACAGGCAGGGTTTCGCCCTGGGCGGGGTTGTATAGATCACATTTTTACCCTTCGTCAAATTCTGGAGCAGCGTCATGTGTACCGCCGGCCAACAATCGCCGTATTTCTCGACTATAAAGGTGCGTTTGATCGATCTACTTTTAGAGTCGCTTAAACGTAGGGGTGTACCGACTAAGTATGTGAACATACTGTCGGCGCTTTATTCCCATACTTCAGCTCAGGTTAGGGTTTACGGCGAACTATCTGACAGTTTCAGCACCAGGAGCGGCGTACGTCAAGGCTGTCCCCTTTCGCCATTTTTGTTCAATTTCGTCATAGACGAAATAATGGAGGACTGTCTGCGGCACTCAAATGATGCCGGCGTGGACCTCCTACCTGGTGAAAGACTGACTGATCTTGATTATGCTGACGACAAGGTGTTGCTGTTTGACAACTTTCAAGCGGCACAAACAACGCTAAACGCTATTTCGCGTTCTGCTAAGTACTTCGGAATGCGCTTTGCAGCCTCAAAATGCAAAGTGCTTCTGCAAGATTGCTGTGATTACGTAGATTTAATGTTAGATAATGAAGTCATGGAGGTTGTTGACCGGTTTGTATACCTGGGAAGCTGCATCAGTGGTGGCGGCGGAGGTGTAGGAATGAAATGTCGCCATAGGAGATCGATGTACCTCACTAATTCACGAGCACCGTCTTCACTACCAACAGTGTCTTACCGATCATTTTGTCGGTGATCTGAATGGACTTCCGACTTGTATCATCAACTAGCAAGGCAACGGTGGTGTCCCAACTCTTAGGTCCTATTAGCCTTGATACCGAAGTCACTAATGCTCTCGCCGCATGGTTGCGCAATCGCATGCAATTCCTTAGGTTCGTCTCGACACTGGAATTCATGGCATCAACATGATGGAAAATTCCTCAACGGTGATAACCAAACTCGGGTTGTCTTAGGGACAACTCTCCTGCTACCCGACGATGTACTTTCCAAGGCCCTGTGTGAAGCCGCTGAACAGCCTGCTGACTCGCTTAGCATACAGTTTACGCGATCCTCAAGAGAACAGTACCCGAGAGCTGGAAACTCGTATCATACCTGATTTCAAGGGTGACAGGCGTACTCCCCAATGATCACCGAACAATCACCTTGCCGTGAAGCACACCGAATATTTCAGGGGCGCTCGTATGGGACCCGCCCTATAGATACCTCACCTTTCAGAACTTCTCCAGTGTTCAGCACGGCTTCCGGAACGGTCCTTCATGCACTATGAAGTTTCCAACAGACACTGATCAGTGGATTAAAGCAGCTGATCAAGGTAATTGCATTGACGTCGTGTACCTAGACTTTCCCAAAGTATTTGACCGCATTAACCATTCCGTTTTAATCAGTAGGCTCTACGGTGCACAAGGTAACTTTTTCAATGGCTGGGTTCGTACTTTGTGAATCGTCCATGTAGCGTGGATGTAGATACTACATTCTTCACCCGCATATCTAGCCTTCAGCGTGGTACTCCAAAGTTCATCCCATGACCCACTTCTATTTATCAATGACTTTCTCCGTTATTACTGTTTGAGGGTGCCGTTAAAATTTGGCGTACCGTTAACACAAGCGACGACACTCTTATCCTACAGAACGACATCAGGATTCTATCTATTCGGTCTCAAATAAACCAGCTCGAATTTAACGCCGATAAATAAGAGGTTATCCATACTCGTAGGTCTCTGAATACCACGATTGTTACCCGCTTCAGATGGTTATTATCGAGAACGCCCAGGAACTCTCGAGCTCTCTGAACGTTCAAGCGATGCTCACAAGTTCCTTTATTCAGCTCGATTCTCGTTGTTTTCAACCTCTTCACAACAGTTCGTTCGACCGCATCTGGAGAATGGAACTGTGATCTGGCCACCACATCTTCAAAAGGACAAGGTGCTCCTGGAGACCTGTTGAACGTCGTGCCGCTAAGGTAATAAGGGGCCTGAAAACCAAGTGGTGACATCATCGAGCATGTACCCTTTAGAGTAACGTCGGCCTAGAGATTACCTGGTGTTTACCAGTTTGATAACGACGTCTGCTGGTCATCCGTGTCGACTGGTGTCCAACTGGGGGGAAAAGCTCTACACTGAAGGCCAAGCATAACAGTGGAATGCGAAGCTTTTTCCCCGTTGCTTGTTTGCAAGTCTTGGAATGCTCGCTCTGACCCTGTTGTTTCCGCTCATCCCATATCAATTTCCAGGGCTCGCTGTGATCAGCATGTACGACGTTAGTTCGAATATTTCGTACTTAGATTCCAAAAGTAAGGTAGTATGTCGCAGTTTCCCGACTTGCCTCTTTATTTTCTCTAGATGACTACAGCATCTGAGTTCTTGCGTTCACCAATTTGCTGACTCGACTTAGAATGCTAATAGATATATACGCTCCCAATGTCTGCACTCTGGAGCTGATAGATTAACAGGTTGTACTGGGTCGAACACCTGACATATTGACAGTCGAAATATGTTGTTTTTCGGAAAGAGGAATTCTGTATACCGGCCTGTGAATTAGTGACGACATTAAAATTATTAAAGTCATTGGATCTACTATTTCGCTGTAGTTAGCCAGCACCATTTCACTGAACTATACGTTGTTTATAGAGTTGACTCTACTTTGTAAGGAAAATTGTAAGGATGGATGTTTAGTACAGTAATCTCGATAAATCAGTTTATATGGCACGGCTTGCGACCGAGTTATTTCTGCATTTTTCAGAAGTGCACAATAGTCGTGGGACATCGATTAATTCCTAAGGCCATAAGTTTGACCAGAAGATACTGTGGTTGGGGCACCGCTTACCACAACAGTGATGTGGAGTAGCCTAACAGAAGAATGTACCAAAGGTGATAAAATAGGGTTAAGTGGAAGAACTACAGATGGTACAAATCCAAGCTCGCCGTTGATTATGAGTCATTGCCGCAACAAGTAACGTTTTTAGCCGGCGACTTCAGTGTACACGAGAAACTCAACCGGGCGGAAAACACCTGCCAGCTTTAATCGGGGGAACAGTCAAGACCTTCATATTTCGTGACCACGTCGTTGCTTGGCCACCATGCAATTTTATGGAACCGTTGGTGGCCTTCTATATAATGCCCAATACGGTAAACGCTCAGCTGGCATGCGGAGTATGTGACCCAACCATCGCAGGACTGTGCAACGTGAGTAGTTGACCGATCGATCGCGCATCCCGAGCGTTCCGGAATACGCGCCGGCGAACAAACACGATGCTTGGGCGATGTGGACTGTTTGTTGGAGGCAGTGATGATCAAACGCAGAGGATCTGTTTATTGTTTTCGTCGTGAACACATTACACCACCAAAAACAGAACGCACGTAATCACTATGTACGCTCCCGTTTAGTGATTACCAAACGTCATTTCGATGCCTCAAGGCCTCTCGCCGAGTAAAAATATGATAATGAGCCGAATTAATGCAAAACCAGCGGGTAACTTGAACGCAGTGGGACTAGATTGTTCCACCCTTTTAACAACGGGAGTAAATGATGATGAATATTTATCCCGAGACACCTCTTCGGTTTCTCAAACCATCCGAATTCGTTCTATCAGTTCAGATTTCAGTCTCTCCACCATACGTGAAAGGAGGAGAATCTTGGTGCGTTTAAACAAATTAGAGTTCATTGCCACTTCTGGTTCGAACAGAGTACCGTCCGTAGCGCAGTAGTTGATCATTCAGATCCCATCGTCTGTATGGTCCGGTTGAGGTCAACCCTCGGATGGCCATTACAGAGTACTTCCGCAGGCCCGGTCGTAGAGCCTACGGGGTCAATGCTTTCCACTGAGAGACGAAGCAAGATCTGAGGTTGTTGTCATTCATCAAAAAAGTTCGGCCCAGTGTATGAGAAAATGTCTATCCATTTTTTCCCTCTAGTGCCGTCCCCAAAAGATCCCAGTCCTTCAATGTTTTCATTCGTCCATTGTGAGCATCTCTAAGTCCTTGCTTCCTACCGAGTCCAAAAGTGCTTGCAAACAACTTATCTATACCTTCCGACCGTTTGACCTCATTATACGCCTTTATATATTTATATTGCGTCAACCGAAAGCCTGACTTTGTGTCCTGATCACTGCTTAACAGGCCCGCATTCTTAACCACTATTGCCATATCCGCTCTCTGTGCATTACTTTCGCTGTAGTAGCAGACGAGTTACGAACCAAACTTCCATGCGCATGAGTTTACGGTGTACTGCCAGCCTTTTCAAATTTATTTTGGGGAATCATTGTTTCCAAGGTTAATCCTAATCAGAAACAGACAATCGTTCCGTCTCCAGAGGTGTGAAACAAGCTGTATCGAGTCCTAGCTTTCTGACACTTTAGCCGCCGATTTATCCTACGTTATACGTCGTTTCGTTTGCGTATCGAGGGGGAACACTTTCCTGTTTGATTACAAGTGAAGGCCGTACTTTGAGCCCCACTCGAGAAGTCAATAACGCTTTGTAGAACTAAACGCTGATCTCATATCCACGCAGTGGTTCGACTGCTTGGTTGCGACTAAGTTCGGCAAGGATGAAGTGACATTTGCAGAACATGCCCTAAACACGCAGTGGCCGTTCATAAAATGCTCGCGGGCCGTGCAATTGTTGACGTGGTACTTTCAACAGACGTATAACGGTTCGGCCGTCAAGGCGGTCACGCTCGACACTTGTTTACACTCAACAGTTTTCTGAGTAAAGTGCATCGGGCAACTGTTCTGCATGAAGTCCCTGCAGGAGGTCCATCTTAGCTTGCAATGTCTTGATGGTACAGATCCATAACCGTCCGGACGGACAATTTATAATTTCGCTTCCGCCTCGGTAGAACGAAATCGCCAGAGCTAACAGGTTGACCGTTTCAAGTCCACTACTTGTCTATTTTCCGTTGGGTCAAATCATTTACTTTCCTTTGGTTAACCAGCGCATCTGTTTGACCATTGTGCTCTAACTCTGGTGAATTTGATGTTCTTGTGGCCCGAGTGAAGTGTTGTTCAAGCAGAAACTTTTACTGACGCAGAACATGCACGGTGTTTGTGGCGTAAATTTGTCAATGGCGGCACACACTTGATCAGCTTGCTCATAATTACACGCAGTAAACAGACAGTTTATGCACTTAGGACTGGGTCCTTCCGAATGGCTTAAGGGCGAAAATAAGGGGTTCCCTTGGATGACACCAGGTCGTTTGGTAATGACCGGTCGGCCTTTCGAGTGTATTAAACGATAAACCGGTGGCTACGGTCAGCCATCAGGCGACCAGAGTACTTTGTTTAAATGTACATTTTCTAATTCACCTTCTAATTCACCCTCTCATTCGGATGACAGCAGCACCGCAAGTATGACAACGGCTACTACTAATTTCCCACTGAGCAGTGCGCACTACCTAAACACACACAGTCAGCAACACGACGAACATATCCCGTGAGCTCGACTGCCTTTCGTCTGGCTGATCCCCTGTGAACTACTTAACACGACTATGCCTTTAAAGACCTGGTCAAAATAGCTCCCCGGATCACCACACGAAGTTGGTAGAAGATATAAGGTGTATAAAAGGCATCAAGTTGCTCCCACCATTCACACTACTGTTCCGGCATACTATCCAAAGTCGAGCAGAGAACCGGTTTGATTACTCCGTGGACTGTACACCATGCTGGAGTACTTTTTTAGAATCCAACCACGTGGCAGTTTCCGCCGTGTTTTGGTTAACCTCTAAAACGTAGTCGGCCACTTGACCAGACCGAAAAGTAACACACCATTGGCTCTTGGGTTTACAGACACACCGTCGATGTAAGCATACGTGTACACCAGTTGTTGATTCACCAATCAATTGATCTTCGGTTGCTCTCTGGAACTTCTCGATGTTCGCGTGGGAGTGCCAACTGAAACTGAATTTCGTGTCTACTCGTGCAGCCGGGATTGACTGCCCACCGGATCAAAACAACACACAAGCCTGACCACCACGCCAAGGTAGCAGAAAAGGTCAGGGGTCTCAGTTATACTGACATGATGGCCAACTCATCAAGACATCAGGGAAGATAGCCTTCTGCTATTCGCAGGCAAAAGCTTGCGTCATCTCTTTCCCTTGTTTGACCGAGTGACGCCCACAGTCTGCGCAAGCTTTTAATCAGCTTACGTTTGAGTTCTCGACGGTCGTCGTATTTTCAGAGACAAATGGATTTGAGTGGCGCCTGTTCTTATGGTTTATTGATGTGACAGAAATCCAGCTTCATCGCAACTGCGCAGCTCCTTTGGGACATATCCCTTCACAACAAACTTTCATAGCCGATGCGATTTGTTCCCAAACAGACTTCAACGGGCGTACTAAGTATAACAGCGCGCTGGCAACTGTTCGATAAGATCCAGTCAATCAAAACTTGGTCTGCTGTGGAACACAATGCGATTCCCACTCCAGCTTGGAAACGGCTTCAACAGAAGCCCTGAGGAAAACGTTTGGATGGGCAATTTTCTAGAGATGAATTCAAGTGAATAACGGTGGCAGAATCGTAGGTTACCTTTCCTAAGACAGCACACATCAGAATCCAGACTTCAGAAATTACTTACCAAGGCAGCTTGCTAACCAACTTGACTAAACTTGCGAACGTTAAAGGCGCTGTTTAACAGTTGTCCTGGCTTTAGAGAACAATTATCACTCGAGGGCGCAGGAAAAACAAAAAAAAATTGCACGTCAAAATAAAATATGATCATGGATTGGGTAATGTCACTTCCGGGAGAATGATAACTTCTACTACTTCCTGATCGTTTACGTCACGGACAGGGATTTACTCAAGAGACCTCATTGTGAACTGTCAACTCAAAAGTCTGATCTGCGAGACAACAGGATACAGGGTTTTCTTGGGGGACCCACCCGGAGCCAATGACTCAAAAGTCTGACTCACTTGGCAGTGAGGGGCTTGCCTAGCCCGAGGGCGCAGTGAATAAGACATTGACGTCTGATTCTGAGCACTGCTGCGCGCAGTGGATGTGTCCAAAGCCGTGTCAGACTTTCGAATGCTATTGAACGTTTTACGGCCGTACTAGACAATACTCCGGCGGTCGCGGTCAACCATTGGGCATTTGGAGTGTTCTTTTGGGTGGTACCTCCTTTCTGATTCGGAGGAAAGCAGTGCCGTAACTATAAGAACAGTTCTGTCTGCTCGTAGAATCGTGCCTCACTACCTGAGCGCCATCACACAATCAGTAGTGCGACCCTGTGAGTGTAACTGCCCTTCGTCTCATTGCTCTCTCTCTCGGCCTGCCTGACATGGTTGCACCTGGTGGTATGGAAATCCTAGTCAGCGTAACCTTCCGGATCGATGTAATGCATAAGTTTCTAGAATAGGTCAGGAACGTGGAATTGTGGTGATTTTCACAACTCACAGGTGGTATTCATCGAGTGCATACTCGAACGTTTCTAACGAATCCTATTTTGTCCTTACTGTTACTGGGCTAGCGGTTTTGACGAGACAGCTTCACTCAGGTTGGGAAACGCCTTTATTCAATAACGTTATGCGACGCACGTTGGAAAACGGTCCAGTGATTAAGCAGTTAGCAAGTTAATAGTTAATATTTTGTTTAGTTTTATGACTCGTCCTCTCCCGTACTGGGGTCCCCGCGACTCGCACAGTCGACGGCTGAAGTCTTTGTAGAAGATGGTTGGCGATCGAGCTCAGTGACGTGAATGTTGTCGTTGTTTGGCCGAGTTGTCTGTGAAGTGAGTGCACTTAATGACACGGGGCAGTGAAAGCCGTAAGGAAGCTGTCTTGCTGATGACGCCTTACTTTCACTTACAGCTCGGTTGTTTGTTTGCAAGGTGTGAGCACCTTGATACTGAATGTTTTAAGTACAGGCCATCAGTTTTATTAGTTAGAACCCCTCCCTTTCTCTTGGCTAGAAACCGCATTTTGCATGATTTTATTGGAATTATGTCTCATTGCAACCCACTGATTTGCTGCTGTCTTTACTGATCTTGAGTAGGAGGACGTCTGTGTTGCAGATAAATATCACATATGGAAGTACAGATACCCCGATTGTTCCTATCTAGGACTAGACAGCTTGATGGTAATCATCCATGTGACATTGTGTCGTATGTCGGCAAATATATCGCAACATAACACAATTTGAAAATTTGCATTCATTAACACGCTGTGCCTTAGTGGTAATGTTCCAATTAGCATGAGGTTTTCTTTTTCTCATGTTCATCCCATTTCATCTATGAAATGAGCAGTCAATAGAGCATGCCCAGTAATATTCCACGAAACTTACATGTTCCTCACACCTTAAAGAATCCAGTTCGTGAATGATCTATTTCGGCTGTTTTTAAATAACCTAAAACTCAAGTTAAATTGTGTTTTCCTTAATTAACAGGGTTATAAGCTATATTGTCTAGTGTAGCGAACGTGATCTATTAATTTCATTTACGGTAGATCATAACTATCTTAATTTTCCGTTTTTTCTTCCAGGTTCTTGGTTCACTGATGGCTGCTTGTAATAAACTTTTACTTCGAATACACGTTTGCTTATTTGTATATTTTCGTTTTTTTTTCGGTATGGGATAGCGCCGGTATTCTTTCGTTCTATGAACTTGAAAGTAATATGTGTTGCCTGATTAGGGTGATATTTTAATCCCGTGTTTCTATTAACAGGCTGGTTGCATAATTGTCATTTTGAAACAACTTCTACAGGACTTGTGCTTTAAGCGCAACAGTTACACAAATTGTGGTCTGAAACTCTTCAAAATTCGATAGGTGGAGACGGAATGACGTTGGTCCTAGGTGACGTAAGATCGTTTATTTTGCAAGGGGTGTTTGTTTTGATTTTTAAATGGGCGCGCGAAAACTGCTTAGATTTTTAAAAATGCAATATGGCCTCCATGGATGAAACCTGGCGCCAGCGTTGGGGTCTGTAATTCCTCGCCGGAGTTCAATAGACTGCTCATCTGTAATTAAGCACACAGTCATAAATAGAACGAAATCATTGGAGCTATGGCAGTGAAGGCTTTTCAACTTTTCATGTCTTCATTATTTCTTTCGCTTGTTATGGCACCTAGGTCTAATAAATTGCAGTAGGTTTGACATAAATCAACTCACTAGTCGTACAGTGCCTCGATACCCCGAAATGCCATGGTGTGTTCTGCCTGTTGTGGAACGAAGTTATCCATGGGCGCATTCAGCGGCAAGTCATTAACTTCTTGCGTACAGTTGGAGGTGTCCGCGGGTTAATGTTGATTGGCATGGCGCACTCAGACATCGTCTCCCACCTGCGCCTTGTAGGTGACGTCTCCATGGTGATCCTAAATTTGATCAATTTACCCCTGTCATGCCCCCGGAATCCGGCTGTTGGCTATGAGGGGAGAACTTGGCATAAAAGGTAAGACTAAAATTGCATATGTCGAAGGGAGAACTTCAACAGATAAACAGTGATCGGAAGTATAAAAACCTGAGCTACCTTGGAGGATAATTGTGCGACTGCTAGAGATAACAGCATTTCTTTATAAATTTGCTTGGCTCGAACAACTGATAAAGGGCAATCAGGGTTGACGTTGATTTCGGTCAAAAAAAAGTCACGCCATGCAATTTATACGGATACAAACTGTAGGTACCATTGCACAGAAAACCGGCGAGGTTTCAAGATTACGGGTAAAGTCTATATCAACATCTAGTGTAGGTACCACAGTACATGAAGTGGTACGCGCAATGTTCCTCCGTAAACTTGCTCGATTCGAGCAATGGGTAGGAGGTAATGTGAGCTGGCATTGAAATCGTGCAGCACACTACGGACAGTTCAAATAAATACAATATGGATATCACTGTGCAGAAAGTGGTGCGCACCATGTCATCCAACGGGTAATAACAGTATTCCGTAATTTGAGTTGAAAAAGCAGACCATGACTTACGACAAAATAAAACGCGTGAATAAACAAGCAAGCATAATACGAAAGTCAGGACGGAACTGTCCATATGATAAAAAATTAGAAGCGTTCGCCTTCTCAGTTCGCAGATAAGCAGCAACTAACCTTTAATGATAGCATACTAAGGACAGAACTCATCAAGGAAGTGGGCAGCTCAGATATGAGAACGTAAAACGGTTACCGTCGTCTACCAGGAAGTCATCCACATGAAAAATGATCATCTTTCAGTGCATTCATGTTGTTCAAAAAAAAGTAATCCTGGATCTGACTGGAATGAACTATTACCGAGTAATGTTTCTGACCGCAGATTAGGTTACAATTGATGAAAACGGACTGGGTTAAACTGTTAAACGGGGTTTTTGACCTGCAATGTGCCAGTTCGAAGTAAGCTGACTTTTGTGCCGCACCTGCTAACTTCTTTAAACAGCAGTGTCGCCAATATCGTTTGATTTCTTTGGCTGCTGGACATTCAGAAATGGAGCGAAAGGCAGTTGGACAACTGATATGCGTTAATTGAAGTATTACAGTCCGACGATGACAACTATCAAAAGGTTACATCGAAAACATCACTCGACAGGTGGGAAAAAAGCGAAATTTTGAAGTTCATAGTAAAATAGTCGAGCATGACAATGGCGGATAAGACAAGCTTTAGGGTGTGCGATTATAGTAACGTTAGAAGGTTTTTAATGTTATTCCTAATGACTGATGATTACAAATCGACTCTAAACAAATCACACTTCTTTCAGGATGCAAACGGACAGCTTCACTAAACCACAATCACGATTGGACGCTCAAAGCGTCTGTGCAGGAGCGGTGTATGTTGTTCAGGACCGCTGAAAATAAACTGCTACTTGACATGTTGCACTTGATTAAAAATACATCCGTGGCAGCAATATACTTCATTGGTGAGATCATTTCGAGGTTTCCAACAAACGGACATGAACTGAATAGTGCGTAGGTTAAACATTATGGATAAACTCCTCGACCGTTAGAGTCAATACATCCCATTCAGAACAAGGGGGTCATAAGCAATGTGCAGTTTAATTCATCTTCACACTCGGTTCATGAAACTACATTCAACCATTTTGGATACGAAATAGCTGGGAAGTACATTATATCCAAACATATTCACGATGCTCACGCGCTCAGTTCACAAACTACGACACAAACCTGAACTCAACAACAGGTGCGATATGCAGACACGCACAAATGCAATGTCCAAAAACACCCAGGCCCTTAAACCGTAAGTTTTCGACATGGCAGGGTACGCTGTGCAATTATATCAACAACTGCAGCGATTACTACATGGCTTCGAAGCCCACGGTATCCGGATTAAGTCGGTTTGTATTACAAGACCAACCGACTGAATACAGTCAGTATCAGGCAGGCGTCTGCTAACCTCGAGCAACTCACCGGAAACAGGGTATGGCACCGTTATTGGAGATTAAAGTGAGTACTATGAACGAAGTATAGTCTACGTCCTAATTAGATGAGAATCCGATAATGTTTTAGAACAATCTCCAGGTGCGTAGTTAACGAATTCAGATGGAAGACTTCCAGTGATAAATAACCCTATAAGAACTGCTGTCTGGGGGAGGTCCGGGGACAGAGCTTGTAAAGTTTCCTGGCATGTCCTCGTCGGCCACTGTCACCCGCTACCATGTAGAACTTTTCTACAAAAACTACGCGGAAAAAGTGCGTGAGAATCAAATCACCGCGCAGTCACCGCCATTCGAGTGAATAAATCATTCCAAACCGATACTAGTACGCGGAATTCCTAAGGGTGTGCGCATATCACGTTCAACAGCGAGCACGTCTCTCTCTTTTAACCGGTACATACCAGTTGATCGACATACTTAAACAGCGGTTTTCTATGAGCCTTGTAAAGTGTTAGGAACGTATGCTTGCCTATGAGGGGGAGATTACGCCCTCATCTTTCGCTATGACGTGATAGCATATGGAAAGCACGCTGGACAACCAGATGCCTAGATTTTCCGTTAGATCCACTTTCATAGTGTTTACTCTTCTGAGTGCATTGCAAATCTCGAAAGACCCGACAATCATTGCCGAACGACATCAGCACATCCATAGAAGACCCCAACCATCCAGCCTGCACTTGACCGCGTCAAGATCAACTTGCAAAACATCGGGATTACTCGTATTCCGGATGTCTACATCTGATAAAGAAAACAACCTTCAAAATACTGCGTGCGCATTACGCTTGTTCGTAAGTTAAATAGAAATAGAATCAGCAGTTCAAAAAAATGATCACAAACTTTTTCCGTTTGTTCGATTCCGTATTATACGACAGGCGACGCCTCAAAGTCAAACGCTGCATGTCCTCACGCGACAAAGCCGCCAGGCGAAACGTCGGCGAAACAAAACAAACAACCCTAACGTGAGAGAATCTGAACATTGAAAAAGGTACACAAAATTTCAAGGAGTAGGTCCACTTAGGTTGTTGGAGCGTATTTTTTTGTACCTACACAATGTCCAGGGAAGATTGTTATAATCGTCATCCGCGCAAAATTGAAATCAACGCGGGTAACTCGAAATATAGTTCAAACTTTAGTGCAGTCGTTGTGGTTATCTTCTATGGCCTTGTTTTAAGGTCGGACATCAGCTTTCATATACACTCATTATCATTATTTTCTGATGAACTCCCCATCTGATCTATTATTGTTATGGTTATTCTATTTGATTGTTGTTAAAATGTAACTGTGACGTTATATTTATGCATGGCGAACCAGGATCGAAAGTGATGGCAGACCACAAACTTCAGCTTGCCAGATCTCTCTTGAATTTCGCGTCACGGTTCAAAACGATGTACAATGTCAAAATTGTCCTCGATGAGACCATTTTAAGTATATTGGCGTCAAAAAAGAAAGAGTGCGTTCTGCTGATCGCTTGGAATGTTTCGTTTGTATCCCAGAAACCGTCAACTGGAAGGCACACAGGGTGTGCCTGTACGCGTGACCAGCTTGATAACTTATCGCGATGCTACTTCCTAGAGTCGTGCGACCAAGGCTCACCCAACCCTATGTTACCGCTGACCGAAAGTCGTTGTGCGAAGACGGCGAATATGCCAACACACTTTTTCACTGATTTATTTACCAAGCAGACTTCAACG
>LOND01008448.1:9108-20326 GCA_014220965.1 Paragonimus kellicotti | reverse complement strand
TTATACACATCTAGCGTTCCGAAAATTGAGGCGAGCAGCTCCGTTGGATCCTCGAAGAATTACTTTGTCAGAAGCTTCCAAGGTAGCGTGGCAGATGGATTGGCCGAGCAGGAATCGAAAGCCTAATATTTGTTGCGTTATTGTCGTGGTTAAGAGAAAGATACAATTGGTTCACATAAGTAGAAAATATGAGAAGTTCGCAGTAATGATTTTGCCACAGATATGACAGTATGCAAGCGGTGAGTAGGGAGGTTTTCCTTGGTCTGATTGGTCTTGGTGATGTCAGCTGAGACAAGCGCCACCGCCGTGATGTCGAAGACAACCTTCTCTGCCGGCTCAAACCCTATTTATCAACCCGTTCCAATCGTGTGCAAATGGGTTACTCCATATCTTCTGTTAGACTCGGCCCGGGTACAGTTCCAAAGGGCTCTATCTTGAAGCAACTACTTTTCTTCATCTTTACCAATGACCTGCCGATTGAAGTCTGCACTGATATTGTCTGCTGATCATGATGAAATCTAGTGTATTGTGTGTAATAGCTTTGACGCGAACTCTCTAAAAGTTGATATTAGTGCCCTTTACAAATGGTCTAAATCAAACTGCATCGAGTTCAATACCAGCAAGTGCAAAGTTATGCGTATCAGACATAAGCAAATTTCCCCCTACTCCGTCGGCGAAATGCCGTTCAAAGTTACGAACAGAGAAAAAGACCTTGGCACTGTTGTGTCATACAACATCTCCAGTTATCCCAATGGTGAAACGAGCACCAAGAAAGCCAATAGCGTACCAGCGCTTCTGAAGCATGTGCTTGGGAAAGTTGAGCGATCATGTTTCAAAAACCTGTACAACAGCATCATTCGTTTTCGCTTCCAGCGAGGGACACTAGTTTGGTCACCTCATTTACAGAAGGACAACATTATTTTGGAAACGGCGCAGAGGCTTGATTGAGTAAATCAAAGAAGATAGCATCTGAGATGAGGCCATTGTCTTTGGCCTCCGTCAGACTATCCATGAAAATAAGCATATTTGTTATGCATGACCGGTTAGGAAGAAAGCCATGCTGGGTGGAAGAAAAAGGTGGTTTGATAAGAAGTGTTGAGGATGGCACGCTTTAATAAGCGCTCCATTATCTTGCATGGAATGCTAGTAAGGCTGATTGGCCGATAGCTAGCCGGAGAGTGCCGGTCGCCCGCTTTAAATATGGGCGTGATTGTCGTCTGTTTCCAAGCGCAAGAGAGAATGACGGTTTGGAATGTCTACTTTAACAGCCTACGGAGGGATTCTGTCAGACTAGCAGCTGCTTCCTTGAGAATCCTGGGATGGATCTTGTCAGGACCCATTGCACTGTATGAATTAACCTTGAATAAAAGGTCTTCAACATCTAGCACAGAAAACTCAGCGGTAACCAGTGGTTGCCGGAAATTCTGCTGCGGCCGAAGGATAGGGTGCCAATTCCACGGTGCGACGTTGTAGACTGCCGATTTGTACTCCCTGAATAACTTGGCCACAACTAGTGGAGTCAGATGAAGTTTCCCCGTCGGACAGTCGCAAAGAAAGAGCCGAGGGTTTATTCTTTCTTAGTCGTCGCATATGTTTGAATAAGAAGTTTTTGTTTCCCGCGGGCTCTGAGGAGGACCTTTTCTTGTACGAGTTTGGTGTGTTCACGGATTTCCCGCCTACACCTATTTCGAACAATGTGGAACGCACCTAGGTCCTCCGAGCTTCCCGTAAGCTTATGCTTCGCGTATAAATGGGAACGTTCATCGAGGAGACGACGTATTCTGCGCGGAAGAGGTGGCCGATAAGAGAAAGTGCACAGTTTGTGCGGTACAAATAAGTCGTCTGCTTTCTCAATTGCGTTTTGAAACGCGCGGTAGTTCAGGTCCACAGAGTCATAATCAAGAAGAAGTGAACCTAGGTAGCTTCTCAGACCGTTAAAATCAGCCTGGATTAAAATTTCGAACTGTGGACTTTTTTACTGGTTGTTGTAACCAGTAACAGATAAGATCAAAGGTGAGCAGAGAGTGGTCACTGTGACCAAGTGGTGGCTTGATGATCACTCTGTCTACCAGGTGGCTCTCAATGATGACTAGGTCAAGCAGAGAAGGAGTCTGACCAGGACGATGCCGCGTCGGGGCGTTGACATGCTGTGTCCACGCTCTCCGTCGTATCAACGTCAGTAAGGAAGTCGAGAATCCGCTTTCACATACCTGGTGAGAAACTGTTGCCCAGTTTATCTTGGGTGCATTAAAGTCACCCATAATAAGCAGATGAGTGTAGTGTTGTAGCCCTAGGAAGTTGTCTGGGTTTACAAGAATTGTGTCCTCGTCAGAGACGTCGAATGAAGGAGAACGATAAACAACCCCCATTGGGAGTGAGTCTTGGTCACGCAATGCCCCAGTCGAGGCCACAGGACGTCACATTTATCAGAGGAATGAAATCCACTGATTACCATGGGTGTTAGGAGACAATGGTGAAGGAAAATCACATAACCCCCATTCTCCCTCGGGCGAATTCAGCTCGGTAAACTGAATACCCGGGACACTCAGTTCACTGTCACTGACGTCATCTGCAAGCCAGGTCTCCGTGAAAGCAAATACGTGGGGTTGTGTATCATGAATTAACTGTCTGATTTCCGGTAACTTATCAAACAGGCATATATATGTATACATGCACTTAAGAGCTACTACCTCACTAGACTTTGGGAGAAAAGAGAGAGAAGATTGAGGGGAATAGCTTGGGAAAGAAGACCTACAATTGAGAAGGATGATGGAGTTGCACCCGGTCTGCGCTGCCGAGTTGTTCCGATGGCCCTCCTTCGAGGCTGCGGGCTCGACGTCACCGCTCGTGCGTATGTCAGTGTTTCTATAGGATGCTTGACTAGCATTCTCGTTGTGGCATTTTGCAATCTCTGCAACTCTACTAAATTGCGATTTTTGGGAGGGTGTTTGGGAGCTTTCACCCACGCAAAATCTGACTTTTTCTTCTGTTGGTCGCAGGGGTTGAAGCGGGGCGCAGTATGCGCTGCTTTATAGAGCCATCGATAGAAATACCTGGTGGGGCGTGTCAAAGAAATGCTTTTTGAATAACAGGCGGCGGATTCAACAGGTTCCTATGGTTGCGAATTTTTTGAAGAAAGAACCTTCTGCGGGACATTTTGGTAAATGTTAGCTCAAGTAACCCAAAAAACGGATTTTGTGTAGTTTTAGTGTCTTTGACATCTGTACCCGTGGTTGGGGCATCGGTCGTTGGAATGGGCAGTTGGCCCCATATTTGCCTCATATTTGCCGCGGCCCCCTCTAAATGTGCACTTGGCAGGAGCAAGTGCTTTCTTGATGATTACGACACTAGGCAGAGCAAGAGTTATGCATTCATTCAAGGAGTGGAGTTCCAATTTCACTTCCGACAGAGTCCGTTGGTGCTCCTTCATCCTACTCCCCATGGAAGAAATGGAAGGACATATAGTGCGAAGAAGAGCTCTGCCTCCGCAGTCGCCGGTTTTCCGCGTCGCTCCACTTTTCGTGTGGGGTGCGTGGTTAGTCAGCAGTGAAGCGGACCTTGGCTGTCGCCGAACCTGCAGCTCATGCAGATAAAACTTAGAGCCAAGGAAGCGAGCTGTTGGTACTGGTCTTCGTTGAGGCCAGTGCATTTGAAGTGATACCACTTCTGACACTTGCATCACCGTTTTGCACCCTATAACGGCCGCAAATGCTCACCGCCTCAGTCAGTGTTTGTTGAGTCCCAGCACTGCTAGATCTAACTCGGGTCATTGTCAATAGGAACAGGCAATATGCAAAATAAAACAAATGCAGATACAATGTGACCCAAAAAATTCAATATGTAACGAATTAGTATGTTATTCGGTAACGAATAACAGTAATCGTATGCAATTTTTGATGCGCAGGGCACCAATAGGGCAAAAAATATGAATAGACAGTGACAGCAGAAAATTTGAACCAAATTTCGAGTTGCCCGCGTGTGCTATTATTTATTCCCCATTTCAGCCCTCCAGCACAACCAAAAAAGTTTCGACGTGTAACTATCCCTCTGGTACAGAGATTCTTCGCCTGGAAGAAACGGAATCATCAAAAGCTGTCGTTGTCTACTTCCGTGGTACACCCACTGAGACCATTGTACGATTAGGCGCTTTACCGGTGCTTTTCGCGGGGCTACAAGCTGTACGATTCGTTGTGCGTTGCATTTTGGCCATGGATGCACCGACAAGTTCGTTCCGACTCAGGATTGTAAATTAACTCCCTTCAGATGAGGAAAACAATATGCAGCTGATAGAGTCCTGTCAGCAGAACAAGGAAAACTTCTGCAATACCCCTACTGAAGATGCGAGCCTGAACCTTATCAGACAACAATGCGAGTTCTATTTTTCGGATGTAAATATACTGAAAGACCAGTTCCTGTTAAGTCGAGTGAAGAGCTCAACAGATGGATGGGTAAAACTTGAGATTATCGAGAAATTCAAAAAGATACAAAAATTGACTCAGAATCACGCTGTGGTTGTCCAAGCGCTTGCTCAGTCTAGCACGCTGGAGTTATCAAAGGATGGTAATTGCTATTTAACTTTAAACTCTTTAAGGTCTTTGCGTACGTCGACGTCTTCCTCTCCCTGGATGGGACTCAACGGTGTACCACAGAACAATTATCATAACCGACTTTCCTGAAGGCACCTCAGTGGATCACGCTGAAATCACTCAGTCATTAACAGTACGTCATGTCTGTACTTCACACACAGTCACCATTTTGTATCACCCCCATGTATTCCTCTAAAACTGTTAGCGAACAATACCGGGCAGATAGACAGATTGGCACCTAGTAATGCATCGAAATAAGCCTTGTTTACACTCATATTCAAAGCGGGCGATTGCCACTGCCCTGGTAGCTGTCGACTAATCGGCTTTACCAGCATCCTGTGCAAGTTAATAGGGCGTTTATTAAAACGCGCTGTCCTGGGATGAACTTAAACACTTCTTATCGAATGTTCTACCGTACTTGGCATTGCTTCCTTCCCAGTCCGTAACACATAAAAGGCGTGCTTACCTTCGTGGATAACTTGACGCAGATCAAAGGCACTAACCTCATTTCATGCTATTTTCAGCTCCACCAGGGCCTTCGACCACTTCCCAAACGGCCCTTTCAGACACAATCTGGGACCTTGTGTCACCCAAGGAGAGATTCTTCACTGGATTGCCTTTTCTCTTGATGATAGAACGTTCTGAGTCAAAACTGTGTCAGGCGTTCCTTCTGCTTCTCTAGATTCCGCAGGAGTTCCTCAAAAGTCATTGTTCGGTCCTCTTGTTTTTTTGTTTGCATTAACGACCTGAACTGTGTTTCCGGCAATGCGTTTTTCCACGCTGACGATTTAAGGAGTCTGGAATTGCTAGTTATCCCAGCTTATTGAAGATTATTTTTAACGCGATTGCGTGCCGCTAAGTGACAATAAGTGCGCGGATTTGTCACTTGGTGGTGACTGACAATTGTCTTTATGATTATAGTGCACTGAAGACCTAAGACATAGTGGATATCGTCTAATTTATCTTTCGCTTATCACGGGATGCATATGTAAAAGAGATTTGCTACTGATGAGTTGACTAAAGCGCACTTTTATCGCATAGACAAAAGTCTCGTATAAGTGTCTGGTAACGGTCAACAAGGATATGGAGAGATTTGCAGGTATCGCCTCCGGAATTTTCTCAGGTTGCGATCTTTTTTTCTTACAGGGCCGTTAGCCACTTGAACGAATTTCCTTTTAAAGCCGTTAACCTTGCTTACAGGGGTTTTAAGGCGTCGATTGATTCTCGCTTACTTAGAACATATGCGGACTCGTAATTTTATTCTCCTCTTGACACTTGATGTGGTCCCCAAAAACGTTCCTACGCTCTGTTTTAATCGATTACCTCTCAGGTCATCAGATGTCTACTTGATATAGAAGACAAACAGTGGATTTGGGTGGCTTGGGCCTTCAACCTAGAATCCATATAATGATGGTTGATATCATATACAGTATAAGTGGAGCGCGTTGGTATGAATCCGACAAGGGTTTGTTAAACGTATCACTAACGTCTCCTGGTTTTATTCCTTTGAGTTTACACTAGATACGTGGCGTGTGAGTGGAATCACAAGGTGGTGCAGCGCAAGCCATTTGTGGTGATGGTTAAGCGCAGGTGTCCCTTGGCAGGCTAATCCGGAACGGATGTCGCCAACCAGTCCTTCTAATTGAAATGTGGTGATTAGTTTTTACCCATCGGATATTCTGATTCAAACTCTGTCGTCTGCTTATTTGTATTTCACCTGATTGTCTTCTGGGTTGTACGTATTTATGCTTCATGAGCTCTCACTTTTTGAAGAATGGTCTACGTTTTGCTGATGGTATTCACCTACGTCTGACCAAAGAGTTGCCGTCCCACCTCGGACTGTTTCAACCAGTATTCGAACGTGAGGCTAACATCTACTCTGTAGGTGACACGCTGTCCCTATTCAGTGGAAACTCCAGCACACCTGCCTTGAGCCTGTCTAACCTGTTCAAAACTTCTATATTGGGTTGCACAAAAACGAACTTGTCTCACTTGATCTGGACGTATAAGTGAAATTCATTTTCAAGCTTCTACACAACTGGTTGGTTAATACAGCTAATTAATCAGAAGTTTTTCTTGAATGCCTTTCGTTGTATGTTTTCTTCAGTAGTTGTATTGCGATAAACCATGTTGCTGTCCTGCCTCAAGTTGTCTCTGTTGGAGTGTGCGGTTTTGATTATGATTCATGACATGATACACGGAAGGTGTAAACTCCTTTGCAACTGTCCGTAAGGCGACCCGTAGATGCAGCTGCATATCGTGCTTACAAGCGTATTGTTTGAAACGTCCGGTAATATAGAGGAGTGAGGTTTTTTCACTGAACTTGAAAAAGACAACATTCTGGATCAAATGCGGTACATTTCTGTTTGTATCTGCTTTGAGAAAAGTCAGCAAATGGTTCCCAACCCTTGGCGGAGCGGTTCAGACGTCATGTGCTTAAAAAGGGCTGAAAGCAACTGATCTCAATTGACTGCTTTTTGTGGAAACTGCAGTATAGCAGCTTACTGCGAAGCCAGTTGTCTAGAGGCTGTTTGAAAATCGTAACAATGGTCGTTACTTCCACCATCAACGAACCTCTGGAACGACTACACTTGCACGGTATTACTAGCTTATATTTACACCCCTTGTATATGGTCCAACGCTTAGCTGGAGCAGTTTATTGTTAGGATGGTTGGTGGGCTGGAGAATCAACAAGCTAAAATCGAGTTCCATCTTAATTGCTTATACGCTGGAGGAAAAAGCCTCGGAACGAAAGACAACTCGTGTTTCTACGGACGTGTTATCTGTGATGCACAGACCTGATTGTTGATCGTAGATTAATTTAATCAGTGTACTATAAACGACAGTGAAATACTATGCCAGAAAATGTTCTAGTGCGCCGCTTAGCATTACTTATCTGTTATTGATCTGATGTTAACGTATTTGGGCTGCTGAGCACATGAGTGTGATGAGCGAGGGTAAATCTTTTTCCTTAGTTACACTGATCAGACGTATTAACGAGTGTAAGCTTTAGATCCTGAGTGATGCGCATTGTCTTTGGTTTCTTTTTTGGATGACAGTCGATTACACACTACTTGCGGTATCTCGGCTCAGAGTGCATAGGGCCTGTGGGGGCTTCGTATAGTCCTGACAGTTTGTGAAGTGACTTCGTCCAGAGATGGAGCTTTACAAAGTACCAGTGGGAGCTTGTAATCAGACGATCGCTTGTTGTTGGATTTGTCATGTCTTATCCTCCTATGTGGATGGGGCTTGTTGTTCATGTCTATTTCAATGGGCTCCGATCTTGTCGTGGTAGTACACATTCACAACGGCTCCAGTGGGTACTTCAAGAGTGAGTCTTAACAAATTAGCAGGCAATTCACAGTGGGCATAAGTCACAGCGTCTCTGTTTCTTCCGATAACCCAGTCTGGGCAAAATTAGAGGATGTCAACTCACCTCCTGCCACATCATGCCTTGTTTGCGAGTAGTGGGCTAGGCTGGAAGCGGCAGTCCGGTGGTCAGCGCATGATTTGGGTTTAGGGTGTGAAAGCACTCACGTTGAAGGCTTGCTTCAGTAGGATGTTTCGGGCTTCCTGGCTACGATCTGAAGGACAAGAGACACTTTTCGTTGAGGACGCTATCCGACAGGGCAAAGAAAAGGAGTGAATGGCGCTCGTGTTGCGAGTCTCTGGGCGAATCGTAACTTTTACTTCTTTATCCCTCCACAGTTGTTTCCGCTTTAATTTACCACGCTACTTTTTTCGTATTTTCGTATTAGGGCACTTTACCACTTTTGTGGTCCGTATTAAAAACTGAGAAACATCTAATTTTGCCCAGACTGGGTTATCGGAAGAAACAGAGACGCTGTGACTTATGCCCACTGTGAATTGCCTGCTAATTTGTTAAGACTCACTCTTGAAGTACCCACTGGAGCCGTTGTGAATGTGTACTACCACGACAAGATCGGAGCCCATTGAAATAGACATGAACAACAAGCCCATCCACATAGGAGGATAAGACATGACAAATCCAACAACAAGCGATCGTCTGATTACAAGCTCCCACTGGTACTTTGTAAAGCTCCATCTCTGGACGAAGTCACTTCACAAACTGTCAGGACTATACGAAGCCCCCACAGGCCCTATGCACTCTGAGCCGAGATACCGCAAGTAGTGTGTAATCGACTGTCATCCAAAAAAGAAACAAAAGACAATGCGCATCACTCAGGATCTAAAGCTTACACTCGTTAATACGTCTGATCAGTGTAACTAAGGAAAAAGATTTACCCTCGCTCATCACACTCATGTGCTCAGCAGCCCAAATACGTTAACATCAGATCAATAACAGATAAGGTAATGCTAAGCGGCGCACTAGAACATTTTCTGGCATAGTATTTCACTGTCGTTTATAGTACACTGATTAAATTAATCTACGATCAACAATCAGGTCTGTGCATCACAGATAACACGTCCGTAGAAACACGAGTTGTCTTTCGTTCCGAGGCTTTTTCCTCCAGCGTATAAGCAATTAAGATGGAACTCGATTTTAGCTTGTTGATTCTCCAGCCCACCAACCATCCTAACAATAAACTGCTCCAGCTAAGCGTTGGACCATATACAAGGGGTGTAAATATAAGCTAGTAATACCGTGCAAGTGTAGTCGTTCCAGAGGTTCGTTGATGGTGGAAGTAACGACCATTGTTACGATTTTCAAACAGCCTCTAGACAACTGGCTTCGCAGTAAGCTGCTATACTGCAGTTTCCACAAAAAGCAGTCAATTGAGATCAGTTGCTTTCAGCCCTTTTTAAGCACATGACGTCTGAACCGCTCCGCCAAGGGTTGGGAACCATTTGCTGACTTTTCTCAAAGCAGATTCAAACAGAAATGTACCGCATTTGATCCAGAATGTTGTCTTTTTCAAGTTCAGTGAAAAAAACCTCACTCTATATTATCATTGTCAGTGCATTTCACTTAGAAAAACGGTTTCAGGCGGTGAAGCTGAAGCCCAATTAGTTCGCTAACCAGTATCGGTCGGCTGGCCACAAAGGCCTCACTCACACACATTCTGGTCTTACTCCTTCGGGTTTACACCGGATACGGTTTGTGTGGATGGAACCGCAGGTGGTTCAGCGTAAGCCACATGCGGTTATGGTTCAAGCACAGGCGTCCTTCGACTCCGGTCAATGTGACAGCTAGCTCGCTTCGGATGCCGCCAACCAAGTGTCCTGATGATGATAGACACGTACGCCTGGTGACGATAGGAACTTCAGGTGGCACTGTAAGACGGACGTTAAACCATTTCGTCTTTCAGTGTCGTCTGCAGTTGGCTACGGGTAAAACAACAGGTGGCGATACTTCCGTCGAACTGCTTAATCGCTAACCTTCCTAATGCCACTTGAGTTTGGAAAGCCAACCGATTTCCTGGGCCCAATGTTGAGTTGGTAAGGTCCGTTGTACTAATTTTTAAATTGCCGTACTTGGTTTGATTATTGCTGAAATATGGATCTACGTTCTAATATTGACGATTGTGTAGTTGGCCGGTATGGCGTTTCAGGGCCGAAAAGAGTTGGGAAAGTTCTACCGCCACCTGTTGTGCGTACTCATTTGTTTGCTCCTGTCCAGCATCAGGCATCGATCGCACTACAAAGCGGTTGTATATGAACACCCTCTTGCGTGTGATTGAAAGGGTTCCAAGCACGATCGTCGCAGTTGATAAACCCTAGTCATCCAATCAGTAAGAAAGGTGACCCTCGGATTGTCCACCGAGTGCCAGGAAATCTATCCGAAGTGATAATATCTCTTACTTTCACTCACAGCTAGGTTATTTGTTTGCAAGATGAAGGCATCCTGATGCTGGATGGTTTGAATATAGAGAAAGCATCCCTGAGAACCCCTGATGTATTGCTGTCTAAGATGATGAACATTCCGAATACTGACCGTTGCTACTACGCGCTTTTGCAACCTAAACCTATGTACCCAGAGGTTCAAGCAGACAAACACCCTAGCCTACAATCAATCAAACTCACAATTTGGAACACTGCTAGCGTAGCTGCTACCGAACACAGCCCATAAGCTCTGACGGCCAATTTTCCTATCCAGCATAGCTTCCGTTTTCTTACTTGCTATATTCAGCACGATGACCAAATACAGGGAACAATTCCTGTTCGCTACTTCGTTGTTCTTATGACTTTAATGGGTACTTTCAGATGAATTAAAAAGAATAACCTGTCTGTCTGGATCTGTTGAAAGCCAGTCCAAATTAGGGTTTGAGCCATTGAATACAGAGTATAAGCGATGGTTTTCTACTGATGTTAAAAGTAAATACAACTGGGTTCTGCCAACGGAAAGAAAAAGTAGGTACCAATAATTTTCCAGCACTTGCACCGTCCGCTGTTTATTGCCACATGAAGTGTGTACTGTTAGCTCATACAAAAGACAAGTACGACCGTGAACAGCAGCGAGAGAATGGTCAATGTAGCTAGTTTTGGGCGAACTGACGATTTGACAACAACTCGCTGCATGGTCGACAGTTCAGCACAGGTCTGGATTCTGTACTTAAACAGATAAAAGCACTACGCCGATTGCCGTTAGGCCAACAGAAACTGTAATGAGATCACCTTCCATGTCCCTAAAATCCTAAACTCCTTGCGAC
>LOND01008446.1:0-15494 GCA_014220965.1 Paragonimus kellicotti | reverse complement strand
CTGAGATGTGAGGTTTCCTATTCTCTGATATTTCATTACCATACAGTCGTTTCGTCTCGGGTCACTTTTCCGCAAATGTATTCATGAAAGTATTGATTAATAAACTTTTACCCTGTAACAGTTCAGCTACCAGGTTTGTCCGTTCGGCCAGTTTTTGATGTCCCATCTCAATATGTCCATCTGACTGAAGATCATGCATTTCGTTGACAGCACAGGAGGTCGAACGTGACTTCTACGTAAAGTTTTCTGGTAACACGTTGGATACATACTCTTCTGTGCCCAAACAGATATAAATCCGATTCCAGTGAAGCTTTCAGCAAGCCTGATTAAATGGCATGGTAAGCGAATGAATTGCCTTGTTTATAGCGTGTCGTTGCCGCATCTGGGGTTTCGAAAACTTTCATTTTCAGCAGTAAACAGTGTGTTGGCAAGTATGCCTTAAGCCCACCTACAGTGGACAGTATTTGTATTCCAGCACTTTCTCACCCCATACAACACAAACGCCCAGGGATTCGTTGTCTGGTTCGCAGAGTGTTGGCAAGCCGTGACTTTGCACTGGTTCATAACATAAATGCTTCACATCCCAACTAATATTCTTCAAACCTTTTATATTACTGTTTAATGAAAGCATCACATTGTGTTTGCAGAACATGGGATATAAACAACTAGACAGAATCGCGATGGGTTGCGCGCCCTGGGACCGATTTTAGCTGAATTATTTTTCTATGGCTGAGCTTCGCATCGCGAATACACTGCATAACATCTCGATTTATCGTCGATATGCTTATGACATGATAGTATTCGCATAAGATAAAGAGACAGTAGGAAAACTATTGGATTTGCTGAATTATTCGCACCCACGCTTAACGTTATCACTTGAGTTTGAAAAAGAAGACACGTTTGCCTTTCTGGATGTCCTCATTGAGTGATGGAAGACTGGAACAATCTGTCGACCAGTTCACCGTAAGCCCACCTGAGGTGGATAATATCTGAATTTCAACAGTTCCTTACCTATGTGACAAGTTCTCACTGGTTCGTTGTCTGTTTCACAGAGCGCGAACTGTATGTACGGGTGATACACTAGATACAGAGTTGAAACCTATTCGTGAGACCCTGGTCTCCAACGGTTATCCACTGAATTTTATTGACTTACACAGCATGCCAAAGTAACTAAACCCACAAGAAACGTCTGTTTCGAAGAAACCAGTTTACATGCAGTTACCGTACAAAGGAGATAGTAATATGTCGTTTCTAACGCGACGACTGACACAGGTCATCCAACGGACGTACAATGCAGCTACACTGCGTTTACTCAGTCGCACCAAGTCACTCCCACTTCCTCACATTAAGACGCGGATGCCAGAGCTGTCCACTTCACACTGTATCTTACCAGTTCATCTGCAGCTGCGGTGACGTTTACATTGGCAGAACTGATCAATCGCTGCATCTTAAGGGTGAAGGAACACGTTCCCAAATATATCGAATAGTTAATTTGTGGCTTAACTCAAGGCTATCCCACCAAATAGCACAAGCCAGCTTTCTCGATCACCAGACACGTGCTGGAGAACGGTCTTGATGCTGGTCGATCCGACAGACGCTTTCCGTGTGTTGATGCGTCATCACAAACCTGTCATTCCTCAAGTCACTCGAGGCGCTGCTTGTCATGCGTAGCAAACCAGTCCTCTGTGTGCAAAAGCTGTTGACCTTGAACCTCCGTCTGCCATGGTTTTGACCAATGACAGACTAGTGTATAGGTTGACTTGATTTATGATTCGATTAACTATCTCTGACTTTCACCGTTGCTGTATATAGCAGCTGACGAGAACATACGAAATAATATTTCCATCTTGCGAAACGGCTCTTTTGATTTCATTATTCAAATTCTCATTGTGTTTTACAAGGATAAAGAGTTTGTCTACATCTCAGCCATACGGTTAATTCGTCTACTAGCTGAACCTCGTCCACGTTGACGTAGATGTCCTGTTAGCGCCTTTCAGAAGGGAACACCATACTCTTGTTGGAGTACCTCTGAAACGGAAACTTGACACCTGCCGTTTTCTTAACGGGGACGATTGTGTCACTGAAATCACATTATTTACGATGTTTACGATGTCTGAAAGCTCGGCCACGTTCGCCTGTGAGCAATATCCGAATTTCTCGATCTCCTCGATGGAAGACGAATCGATTGGCCTTTTAACTGCACTCGATGACATTACGAGTACGACTTATCACCTCGTGGAACTCACTGAAACCGCAAACATTCTCGAACGACGTTTTAATCACAACTATGTGGTGAGTGTATTCAAACTATATCAACCTAATTCTCTTCTATCTGTCAACACTTTGGTCGGCTTTTAGGATTGTATAGCGAATTACACAATTACGTTCTTGTTTTAACGAATCACATCATTTATCAATAGATCAACACAGGTAAGGAAAAATCACTCGTCAGTGCGATCGTCCATCTTCACCAGTTGCAACGCCCAAATCTGTGCGTTCAAACTGGCATGCGCTGATCTTTTTTGACGAAACGTTTACAAGGTTTGTTGATGAAATGGTTGCAACGTAACCAAAACCACAGCGAACAGCCAAACACTCAATGTTCTCCATACATTTCCGTTGGATCGACCATAGCCCGTGAGCCAGCGAACGTTGACTACTGCCGAGGCCATAGCTGTCTGGTTAAATAACCCGGCACTGAATGGCTCGAACGACCTATCCAGCTACGCTGGAGACTGATTGACTAAGCTGAGCCGCCAAACGTCTAACTTATATGAGACCCAACTTGAGCTTGGACTAGGTTCCGAACCGGCAACACAAAAGGTATTTCGGAAGGCGGTAGGCGGTCTAGCAGCTAAACAACAAAACCGAAGCAGGAGCTCGGAAATCCAACCGTCCCATTATTTCACATATAATCTACCAAATGATCCGGAGGATCGACGGCCCCGACAGGGTTTTTCAAGCAGTTTACGGTAGAATCCACGTCTAACTGGCTTTATAGAACGTGATGGAGTGAGGTGATAACATAACTGTTGACAAACACCCGATCATACCTGTTGAACGGAGATCAGACGTGACGAAGTCACCGATAAGATGATTCACGGAACGTCGTCGCAAATCATCGTCAATGACTTGATCAATCTGACAAGTCTGCATGATGACTAATCCGGATAGCTCTTTGGCGCGTCAACAAGCGCGGGAGTAAGACGATTTGGTTAAGTTTGTTAAAAGTTAAAATAAACAAGCTGCAGTTTAAGTCGGTCTAACCAATGGGAAGCCGACATTTTGAGGCTGAATCTATTTCTCCATTTTATTGTCGTTTGTCCCCTATAAAATAACCTACAGAGATTTGACAAAATTAAGAATGCCTAGCGTCACGAGTGCAGATTTTTACTCTCGTCTTGGAGGGTAGCAAGTTTCCAACATATAAGATAGTTTCGTTTCAAATTGCATAAATTCACAGGCTTACTAAGATTTATCGAAGACATATACTTACCATATTTCGTGTTCCGCGCAAACACATCTGTGTTTTCATCTTCGACGCAATTGGTGTTATCGGTTCCAATGAGTTTCTTCGAGCCGACACCTATGAGGTGATTGATCAAGAAACGGAGCTTCAGTTTTTGCCTTCGCTCAATACTGCGACCATCCAAAAATGGATCCCGTTTTATGTGAATGGATGAAACAACAGTTGGTACATAATTCAAAAGATCGCAGATTGAAGGGAGCTTACAACGCTCAGTCTATGTCGAACCGTGTGAACAGAACAATAGATGTGTAGAACAGTTTAATGTTTTTGGACAGCAAAATCATGTGTCACTATAAAGCACCAGAATAGAGTGGAAATTTCATCACATGATTTAGTATTATCCCATCACATTCTAACAAGTGCAGTCAGTGGGGCTCAGTATGAAGCGAACAACGGTTGCATAGAGCCAGTCGGGAAGTGTCGAGAGCGACTTAACCCTAACGATATAACTCTGATGTGAAAACTACCTGTAGATATGACCCAATTTCCTGAACGTACGGGTCAAATGTGAGTTTAAAATCACCAACTGCTCATGCAAGCAAGATGGGAACTAGTGGCACTCCAAATTAGGTGAGCTCCTACTGAACGGTATCCGTTTTATATTGTAGCAGCAGTAATCTAATTCGGTGGCGGTGTATTTGTTTATGCAAGAATAGGTCACGCAGTGGAGTTCGGTAAGTTGAGGGTATGAGGTGCTGAAATTTGGTAACTTCGAGTGCGTTTGGTTCAGAAGGATAACTGTTCCAGTCTAGTCATCTTGTCTAGAAACGATAGTAAGTGAAGATATTATCAGTCGTTTTGTTGCTGTTGGTTTTATTATTCAAATGAGTCTAAGGTTATCCACAAAACGCCTTCATTTAGTCTGAATGTTAGGCTCAGTTTGAAAGTAAGCTGACGAAGTAAACGTTAACGTAGGACTTTCAGAATAAAACGTTTTAATCAATCTTTTAGGCAACCAAATTTAACCAGACAACTCTACTTGCTATTGAGGGGTGAATCGGTAATAGAACCGGATAGTTTGCAACAGTCACTCTCAGATCCCATTCACGCGTAATGATACTCAGTTGTTTACTACCAAGAAAATACTCAGTGTATTGCAAGTGACCTGGATATGTTAAATAACATATGAAGCGTTCGAAACAGCAAACGGTTGTGTTTCCGGGAGTGAAAATTTTTGGACTGTTTTGTCTCTTTCAATCTAATCCGGAAACTGATGAAGTGGTATCGTGGAATATGCGAAGGTATGTTTTTTAGTTTAATTCGAAGCTGCAATTCTGAAACAAGCCGTTGAGCTTTCAGCGCGAATAAACTAAACTTTAACGGTTCCAGTATTGAACACAGCAGCACACAGCTGCTCAGGTGACTCTGATCGGAACATATATTCCTCGGGATCACATTATTGCTACAATTTCCAGGTCTTTAGCAGGCCAAAACACTAAGGGGACGTTTAGAAAATGTGACTACGCAACTCAAGTTTACATCCTAGATTGACCTATTCGGTTAACGGGTTTGGTACAGTCTCTTTCAACTTCGGCACTTCAGATTTAACTGTTAGTCTGATGAACAAACTTGTATATTGAACCAGCGCAGGACTTTTGGGATTTTAAATACGATGACCACATACCAAGTAATGTTTGGTTCACCAGATAAAGTGTCTGGGTCAATTAACTCATTTTGGTGACTGCACTTTATCGGTTTTCTTCGTTGCCTTGGTCTCCTTAAGGGGTCAAAAAATGAAGCCAATTATAAAACATTTTAACCTGAACCAAACTAATACACCTTCACATTTAATCTCAGGTGTTACAATTCTAACGGGCCTAACACGAGCGGAAGCAAGAGACTACAATTCCGCTTTTGTTAGAACTTCCCAATAGTGCATGCTTCTACGATAGAACTACGACCCTCGTGTATATGAGGTCAATGTGTTGACCGTTATGGCACTCATCTCGTAAAATGCATGACATTTTCACAAGTTGGAGCCTACTTTTGAGCAATCAGCAGTAGTGGTTAATGAGTATGTTTCATTTTTGACATAGGAGTTCCTTTGGTTTAGGTTTGACCTAATGAGGAGGAAGTGGGCGCCAGAAATAGTAATACCAACTGTTCGCAAGTTGATTTCAGCCTATGAATTCTCAGTCAGTTTCGAGTACATTTAGAATAATCATATGTATGTTATCTTTATGTGTTTAGCCGAAATCCGATGTAGGCATAGGTGATTATCCTATCGTTTCAATAATAGGCGTGACTTTTTGAGGACCTGCTGTCGGTAACTTCGTTCTTGTGTTTTTTGACTCCACTTCAGATTATGGTTGTTATTGAACCTGCTGAAAAATGTGACCGGAGTACCGATGTGTGGGGACTTCTAACCATAGGGCATCATAAAGTATACACACTTTCACTTGTGTAGTAGATAGCGCATGGACAGCTTATTCAGCGGTGGGGGGTTGGTAAATAAGCAAGCGTCCTCTCACCAACTAGTTCGTACAACTTTTGCCAGTCCGAAAATTATTTTTATTGAACCGGTCCAGAAGTAACATGAACCACGAAAAGCAGTTTATTTTAATGGTAGATTAAAATGAGCACATAGAATAACCTCGCCAGTTTAGAGGTTACTGTTAATTAACAAATCGATTGGGAAGAACATATTTGCACGTGACTTCTAGGCATACACACATTGATATGGCAAGTGGTTTATTGGAATTCTGCGCAGCCGAGCTCTATCAAAAGTCAAAAGATTGTTATAATCAACTCTTGATGATCCTGTAATGAATAATACCGAGTAACCATAATCTAATTAGTCCAGGGACACTTGGCATAAAGTGGTATTAAAATGCTGTAGTCAAATGAGCGAATCAAGTGTGTTGTAATTGATAAGAAAACTTTGGTCAAATGAATGGAGGGAGAAAAAATGGATGCGCCAACGAAGTTACAACAACGTTACGGACGAACTGTAATATTCAACCTTTTAACCATTTCGGGTGGCCTTCCTCAACAGTGTTGTAATCGAAGTTACATATACAAAGGATAATGTGATCTCGATTACAACACTTCTGAGGAAGGTCATCCGGAGGGATTGAAGGGTTGAGTATTACTGTTTGTTCATAACATTCAGTTTATCTCAATCCATTTATTAAAACACATGCTTGACAGGACCTCCAAACTGTTCGAATTCACTTGTACTAGATTTGGTGCGGGTATGAATTGGGCAACTGTTGGCAGGTGGCAACAACACATCCGAAAGGGCAAGTTGTCCAGTAATTGGACTAATTGTGTGCAGAGAACCTAATGGACAGATACAACTAAGCCTGTTTGTCCCATTTGGGTGCAGGTTAATTTCACCGTTGGCTTTCTTGGTTAAGAAAACCGGTATGTTACTGTTTCGATCGCTAATTACTTAGCCGGGGCTTTGTTCAAAAACACTCTCCCATGTGATACAACACCCATTTGATCGTAAATCTGGAACACATTCTCTTATTCTACTGGGTGGAGGTTATCTGCACTTTTTCAAACCTACTGAAATAACTTATTCACAATCATGCTTGTATGATTAATAAATTATTTGCACTTATCATCCTCCACGTGAAATGCAGTCGTAAAATTTTTGGAAAATGTGTCTTGTGCATAAGCGAATTATCCCAGGTTTAATCCCTTGGAGTGTTAAGGATTACGAGCGCAGACTCATCTGATAGGTGCAATAGAATCTTGAAAGACTCTCCCTGAATAAAAAGATGATTACCATTTATATTAGTACACTCTGTCCTACTGATGAGTTAACCGTTGTTGCCAAAAAACAATTACAGTCAAATGCTTGTACTTCTCATTAAAACTTTCCGTACGCTTAATCTGGATATTTTCGGTCTCATGCTTTTGTCCGGATTATGAAGTAACTGAAATTTAAGCGGGGAGTTTGTCGGAATTTGCAGCCATCTAAAGCAAAATTTCTGTAACGTTAGATTGATAAGGTTTTTTTCCAAAATATGTATTTTTTAAATCGTTCTTAGTTCTCAATTTGACAAAAGGCCAGAGCCCCCATGCTATATCACTAACGGCGCGAAATAACACTGCAAGCGGAAGGATGAGAAGTTTGGTCGATTCACATTTATAGCTGAAAGATAATCCCAATTTATTTCTGCTGAAAATCATTTTGCCAACTTCGAAGCGTGGCACAATATATCGAAATAAAATCTGCCTACTTAGTGACAGAATGGAAAGAGTGTATAAAACGAACGAGCGCTAAGTCTCGTAGGAATGAATTTTCAATGTGGTGTCTCAAATACTTCAGTTATTACTGGAAAATTAACGCACTTATGAGAATTCGAACTTCTTCAATATAAACACAAGTAGAACTGTGTGTGGGTTTGCAGACTTCATAATTCACGGCATAAAACATCCAGCCGCACGTATTTTGAATTACTGTGTTAAGTGTTACGAAATACTACCGTATTGTTGTTATTTTCGTATCTCTGGGAATGGAAGCTTGGATTATACTCAGAAACACGTTGGCTGTTTTCTGTCTCATCGGCAAGTATTTTAGTCAAAGGCCACTGGCTAAATTCCTCTTTCAGTTGGGAAAACCATTTATTTTGCGCAAGCTCTTGTTGCCTAACTGAAACAACCCTCCCAGTGAATACACACCATTGATCCTTCCCCACCCCCAGAGGTTTCTTCCGTTTCCATTTCCATCAAAATTACCTGAGGATACCCAATTGGGTTTCAATCTGCGGAGCGTAAATTATCGGTTACCGTTTAATTTTGGTCATCGACATGCGGTTTCTTCTACTGTTCCTTTCAAACCGTTAAACACTAATAGTTGTCAGTTGATATTTGTACAACTATTGTAGTATCCTCGTTTGCAGGCCACTCGATTGATTGGATCTTCGACTTGTTACCGGACAGAATGTTAGAGCCTTTCTCTGTTTACGAATTAGTATTGACAGACGATTATCCAGTAGCAGTAAGTCGCGACTAGATTTGCACAAATCACGGAAACGCTAATAACAGTAACAGCAGTTAAAACGCGTGTTCCAAATAGCGTCGTGCAATCCCACAACGAATAGAAACTGTCACATTCCCACAAACTTTATATTCAGTCCTTTTCAAAAAAGCACTATACACAGGTTACATTCTGGGCAGAGCACGGGATTAGTACATTTCCCCGCTCTGGACGGGACTAGAACTTTGGTCTAGTACTCATGAGATAAGTGTATGGATCACTACGACGTTGACCGAGCGTAAGGCACGACTGGCGAGTTCAAACCGGAACAAAACTGGTGTATAGTGGTCATTTTTGAAAGGGGCTGGCTTAAAAATCAGTGAGAATATACCAGAAGCGGCCAGTTATGAGCGGTGTTCAACTTTTATCAACCAGTAACGTACTAGTAACGTACGGTCCTTCAAACAACTTTTCCGGCCACAACACACGGCTACCACTCCCTCCTAGTAACGTGATTGCTTTGCCAAACCATGTCACTACACAACCACTCATCTGTGGGCACGATCCTGTAGGGCAGTCCTGTAAATCCATGACCCGACTAGTCTCCAGACTTCAGTTGTTTTGTCTGGGCACACTTCCAGACGAATTAAGATATCCGGTTGATTGCAAACTTTAGGTCACGCCTTGTCATGCTAGGCCGTCATAACAACACATGAGGATAGTGAGGTAAAAAGTAGGGTTGTTGACTGTTTCACTTTCAGCGAGTCAACAGTAAGATGACTGCGCAGGAGAAAATTACAGGGCAGTGAGCGTACGAGAAACCTATCCACCACTTATCAGGCATACGACAACCGCACTGCAACCAATGATAGACAACATCCGGTTAGTAGTACCCATGCGAGATCAAAAATTTCTTCGCCTTACCGCAGTGATTCTGGTGATAAGTTTATGTGGATGCTCAATGTGGCACAAATGAGAAATAGCTAGATGGCTTTCTGGTGATAGAAGCACAAACGCCATAGAGAAGTTTTGAACCGACTTAGAAGACAGAAAATCCGAATTTACTGACAGTCTTCCTCCACTGGTTGAAGTTATGCGGTGCATTGACAGAATTAGCCGTATTCTCGAGAGATGGAACATTATGGATGACAATGTACCCGTACGTTTTACTTGGATGTATGGTCACTCAGCAAGGTTATATTAGACTTTAATACATCTGGACGCAGTCTGATTGATTTTTCAGGCTTGTCATATGTGGACTGATGCAGCGCCAGTATTTGATTTTTCCCTAAATGGGACAAGAGACAATGGTGGAAGGGCGCTGTATATCGTGCCTGTATTCTGACGGAGTGGAAAAAAGGACACGACTCAACGTTTTGAAACGCAGAACACGAACAGCCTTCTCATAGTCTCTTGAGATGGTTGTCAGACGCAAGACAACAAAATTAGAACTGGCTTTCAGTGTTATCAGTTGGTTGTAGTGCTATGGTTTGTAAAAACAATTTTCGGTTAGCGAAATAAAGTGTACTTGTTTTGTACTGCAAAAAGTCAAGCCGATAAGGTTGACGGTAATCTGTCAAGCTGACTTTTAATTTTCTCATTCAACCTCAATGAAGATTTCTGAGCCTTGGTAGTTAAGAGTTCTGCGTCATTCTTCTGTAACCAGCCTGGCATGCTAGCAACTCATCAGTTCATAGATGGCCGTGACTCCTTAAGGAGGTCTCCAGCTGGGTACGGTCTTACTGGCGCTCGTAAAATGGTGGATTTTAGAGAAACAGGCTCCGTAAAGTTGATTGCTTGAACATAGACAGTCAAGTAAATTAATCCACGTCCACAGCAATGATCTTCAGAATGAGCATATTTCCTTGGTTGCTTGATAATCGGATATTAGAGTCAGCCAATGACATACGCAGTCGAGAATGATGACGCTGCGTCTGTCGGGATTTTGGGGAAGATGTTCCTTATACATTGAATAACAATAGATCAGAACAGAGTGCGAATGCTCTGCACTTTTTCTCTACTATAACTGAGCCCAGTGTTATAGTGACTCACGCTGCAAGTCACAGTTTGCCTCCTCTAGTGATAGACTCGGATAATGCCAGACGAATACCGTTTAATTTCATTAATCTCACACGAACTTTTGACATAAAGGCGGAGATCCTCCCCACCGTCATCTATTCGTCGAGATTTCTCGTAATAAAGGATCCCAATGGCAGACACTTCTGTCTTATTTGCTTGCCAATCACAAAACTTTTTCCCCAGGCCAGACAACAATGGAGACACTGCTGCTGTGTGTTTTACTATGTTCACTGAATGACGTGCTTTGTAGCCCGGAAGTTAAAGCGAGTTTATATACATCTATGGTTATGGGGGAATTAAAATGACTTCCAAAGGAGCTTGTCCTCAGTGTCTGGGATGAACACAGAGTCTGAAATTGTGTTTAGAAAGATGGACAAGATAACCCACTCCAGATCAGACTGCGCGGTTTTCTAGTATAGTTCGAAAATACCTGGCCTCTAGTTGTACAGTTCAGCCGAGGTGAATGCTATACGTTTGAATGGTTTATAGAGTTTAATGTTCGAATATACCACATCGCGCTTATATATGTGGGCCTCTGAGCAGACCTCGCGTTGTTTGAAGCGATATGGTTAACGCTATCTAAGTGAAAGCATTGTCTTTATTCCACATTTACCCTCATTACACCGTTCTGCACCAAAGCAATTAAAGAATTGCTCGGGAGTATCACCCTCCATTTTAATATCACAAGCGGCAATCAGTCTAGAAAAGTGACTAGCACACTGGTCACTCTGAAGAACTATGTTTCCAAGTTAGTAGAATAAGTGTCAGTATGTTTAACCTTAACTAATCCATCTGTCACCTTTGAAAGCCTAGAACGAACTTAACCAAACTAATCTGTAAGGTCAGGTGCCGAATATATTCAGCGAAATATTGACCGGTAGCCTAGACTTCAGTAGTCTCGTAGTTCCTAGAGGGATAATTGGGTAATTTACTCCTGTCTGAAGTGGTACATGGTAAATTTTGCACTAAGGCTCCCAGACGACACAGTCACGTCTTTTCCTGTAACTTCGAATAAAAGATGTTGACAAAGAGGTGACCATTATCTCGACCCATCTTGATTTGATTGGCTTTGAGTAGAGTTGACAATTCTCTCTTACTCTGAAGACGTTCGAAGTGTAACTGAGCTGATCTCTTGTCTAAGTGGCCAAAGGGTTGTTTAGTCAGACCTGTGTTGAACTAATATTTAATAGACAAACTCCGTGCAAAGTTTGATTTTACTCAAGGGTAAACTGAGGGCTTCATTTCTGAACAACACCACCAACAACAACAACAAACTCTACAGCACGTGATGTTGGAAACGTTGTGTTACAGACTGTTATCACAATGAAATGCCAGTCACATCGTAACACAAAACTTCAGACATAGTTAGGACAGTGAATGGACGACAAGCAACCTCGTCTGAATTCACGAGGTGCACCGCATCTTACGTCACCAATCTCCCCGTATATCGGAGAAGATTCTATTAGCAGTCCCTTTGGTGCATCTGAACCAATCAACCGAATTGGGTTGATGATGCTTTAAAGGAGTTTCCAGATATACTCAAGAAAAATAACGCAGAAGAGCATAATACTAACCTGGCTGAACTTACAACCGAATTTTCCCGCTGATCAATGGGGCTGACGATGTACAGTAGCTAATCAAAATATTCTGCTGAGTGAACAAGGTGTCAACATCTTAAATGGGTTTAATTACAAGATGCAATGTTGAACATGCTAATGAATAACCCTGTTTTGTTGACGATCAAAGTATTCTAAGCTCGTATAGTTTTGCGACTTTTAGAATATGCCGGGAAAATTTCTGCAGGTGTAAAATCGTATGGGATGGTACATATACGATACATCGATACGCATATATAGTCACATTTACGGGCACAAATGCACAGTAATTTATAAGCGAATGAATGTACTCAACTTTGTTACATTGGCACATGTGTCTACCAAGTAAAACATGTTTATGTATGTGCGTGTATATACAAAAAAATTACTAGCTTGCCCTAGTGCGCACAACAGCTCCGTCCGGGCAGCTCACTAATATGTTTATACCACTATAGGTCGAGGCATTTGCTCCTCTCTGTGAGCTGTTGATAAGGAAACCGGTGAGCGTTTCCCATGGAAATTTATTTAGGTCGTCACAATATTCCTCGGATTTTGCATATTTTTCCTGGACTATTCTCCAGTTACTTGGTGAACGCTACGGTTAGACTTAAGTGTTGCCCACATTGTATCAAAACAAACCTCTAATGGCTCATCAACGATTGAAACTGTGTTCTACAGAGCTATTAAGTTTAGTAAACGTGGTCTGAGTGCGGGCAGGGGATTAGTGGTTTGAGCCAACATGATTGGTGTTATTTCTTAGAAGAGAACTGTTTGTTGAAATCCTGGGCTTCCGCTAGACTCTCGCGGGTGAGTAGAACAGAGTATCCAGGCGAGGCTTGTGCCATTCCAACTGCGCTGAGAAACCATGTGATGAATTTCACAATTGGGCAAAACCATCCATCAATGTAAGTGTGCCAAAGGGAAGCGATTGTCAAACAAAACTTCTCAAGCAGTTGACATCAGATTCCAACAACGTCAATAAGGCACAAAAGCCAACTTAATTCGGGAGATAACCTTGAACAAATGAACGGAATGAAAAAACAAGAGCGCCGAGTCCTCAACTTGACCTCATGACCCACTTGATAGAGCACCGGTCATTCTGTTCCCACTGCTGGTCTAAATCTAGCCGAAGCCTAGCTATTGAAAAATTGGGTCCCTTCTGAAAGAACATATCGACCAAATTAATGATCAATGACAGTCAGTCAGTCTAACCCAGCTCTATGAACAAGGGTTGTGGCTGAAATTTTAGGCTTGGTAAGTAAGTTGGACCTGACGTGACGTTAACGTTGACGTAATGTTGATGGGCATGCTCGAAACCCACTGACAGGTCTGTATGACGAAATGAAAGAATGACTGTCTCTAACAAGTGCCAGACTGAAACTGATCTAATCCCTTCCACTTATTTTAGACAACTGTCCGATTACACATCAACACTAAATGATCTTACTAATAAGTAGCTTGACTCATATAGCTGGACAAAAATTGGAGCTGAATAAAATGGACAGCCGACCCAATTTTAAGCCCGCAAAATCTGCTATAAAGCGCTTTCATAGAGTACCAATCCCGACTCTCTTATCCATGAATTGCAGTTTCTCATTGTTTTTTGATCAAACTCCATTCAGCACAGAGTGAGATTAAAAAACGCTGCAGCACAGTTAGCGCTAACGTTTGGTAGCACTGGTTTCTCCGTATGAGTCATTCAGGACGTTTTCAACGCTTCAGTTACCAAAGTCTCCACTAGTCGCGCTGATTCCATCAATACATGTGAGATAAATTTTCGTGCCAGCCACTTTCATGCTGTCTCGTCTGCACTGAAATCTGATGCCGGAAGTGTGTCGAAGGAACAATGCGGCCATCTGTTTGGCCTTGCACTGTGGCTACGACGTCCAACTGAGGGTGTTGGTGGTGATGGAGATTGCGACGAAAACAATCACGGGCCAGCCCGAGTGGCTGGTTTTCTATTCACATCGACCAGCGCCAGGCGTAACCTTGGCCGATTGGAGAATGAACTTTGACCTCTATTTGTAAGACAACGACAGACCTTTTTGAACAGCCACAACATAAGATAAATCGATTTATGAAAGTCTGTGTGACTGCCCATGTAAAATGTAATTAAATTTTGAAACAATTTTTGTGATTCATCTAGCGAAAGTAGCCGGAAGCCGTAAACCTGCAGGTGAATAAGTTTCACACATTAACATCAGTCGTGAGAGTGTTACATGCCTTAAAACGATGTGCCAGTTCTCCGTTCCACCATTAGGCTATGCTTCCCACATTGAATCCTCTGTAGTATGCAACATACAATGGGGATAAAAATTTGCATGTTCACAAACCGTGCATTTCAACTGTTTTATTGCTCTATTAAGAAGTAGATAACATACAGACGAAACTTGTGCACTAGAGACATTCATAATTACACGCACATCAGATGAACAACCAGTTAATTGGTTGTGGGCGCGATAAACTGGTTACCGGTGGCTGACCAACAGGGTTTCACAATACATCATCACATATGTAAATGGCAATACAACATTCATGGTGGTACTTGCAGTTACCGAACGTTCTGGGGCAGAACAGGCTTACTGTGTGTAACTCATCAACGGTTACCACATTTGTACTTATTCCTTAATACTTGATTTTCTTCTGTTCTATCGATGGCAAACGTTTCACTGACGCCAGTTTTAATCTCTACCGAGGGGACTGCAGGTTGATCACGCATAGTGTACCTCGCGGTCCGGCCATTAGTAGCCAGGGTATCAACCCTTTCCTTACTGAACGACTTTATCCAAAGGAGGTCTACCCTCTTTGACAGAATGAAATCTTGGAAACGTTCAATACATTTGATTATTAATGGTGAGTATTTTGGTTATACCAAACTTACTTTCAAAGTTGACGCCTTTATTGACTAAAGCGATGCGAAAAATTACATCATAGTGAAAAGCAATTGTAACGCAGCAAACTTGTTATGGACTGGTGGGCCATGGCGTAAAATTTTATTGTCATCAGTTGAAAGTGTTTGGCTTCCTTTTGAAATTTCAGTGTAGGTATGTAGCTGACAGACAGGAAGTGAATTTGTCTTGAACCTACGAAATAGGTATATTGCACACAAAAAACACGCGCGGAATCTCCCTACTTTAAAACTGCACCTGTTCTCATAGCGCGAACATGGAAAAGTAGTTTCTTTTTGAATTTTGATGTCACTGCGTTTCCTGCACAAAATTTTGCATAAAATTTGTTACAAGATTGATCACTCTTGCCTCCCACTGAAGTAGCTTCAGCTACCAAAGAAAATCCCCGACTGATCCACTCGGAAACCCTCGCCAGGCATGGGTTCAAAGTAGGTCAGTAGAGTCAATGA